>APFE031554004.1:0-68270 GCA_000404065.3 Pinus taeda | reverse complement strand
CACCCCTCCATGCGGGGGGGTGCGGGGGGGACTTGTCCCCCCCGCAGGGGTCTGGGGGGGCTAATTCCCCCGACTGGGGGGTTTGAGGGCCAATGGTCCCCTGGCGGGGGTTTCGGGGGTAGCGCCCCTGAAGCTAAAAACAAATGTAAAATTGCCTTGTAAAAGTATAGTAATTTCTAGTCAATCTGGGTCGTTCATTAGGCGGATGATTTGACGGTATAACTTATGTTTAGTTTAGGGTTTTTTTCCCTAGAAGGTAACCCTTGTCTTTGTATGAGGGCATTGTATTGAGGCTGTGTAATAGATGTATATGCTCTTAGCGAGAAACAGAGAGGTGAGACTGTGAGAGAAAACAGAGGATATTACAGCAGATCTGTTGTAGGTTGTGTCTCTTCATTTTGCTGGATAATAGAAAGGAAGGATTGACTGTTCGTGGTGGATGTAGCCCAAACTGGGTGAACCATGTATATTTGTTTCTCTCTAGTTTTATGTGTTTTCTGTGTTTATACTTATGCAATATTCTATGTGTTCCATTGCTCTATAATATATAATTTTCTAACAGTCGTTCTAGATCTGCAACACAAATAGAAAACCTATAGTAAAAGAAAACAAGATCTAAAACAGATAACAACAAAATAATGTATCTAGGATCATGTATCCTCAAAGAGACAAATTAAGTGGATCCAAGCCTAAGGAAGGTTGATTAACAAATATGAATAACCCAAACCAATCTGCAGACAACACTCTCAACAAAACTGTAAAAATTTCGAAAATTTTCAAGAAAAGCTACAAAACAGAGTTATTGACATGTTTTTAGTGAAAAAAAAAAATTGGAGCCGAAAAGTGCGCTCTGAAACCATGTATAAATTTCTACAAATCTATCTCTTATACTGTGTATATATTTCTACAAATCTAGCTCTAATACGATGTGGAAATTCCTTGTAAATTCAAACTATTAACTGTGATTTACTAAAACAATAGTCTTGAATTTACTCTACTCATTAGCAAAAAAATTAAATGACCGCAAAATCACAAAGCATACAAGAAAATGAATTCATCAGCACATTACATAATGTTTTCCTGGGGAAAGCCACAACTAAAAACCCCTACTATCTATATATTTCATTAGTCAAAAACTATAAGAAGATTACAATGCTTTTCTCAAGCCTGAGAAACCTATGCACTATCTCTATCTATCTCACTGCTTCCTTGAGAAACCTAGGCCAATACTTAGCCAATATCTTGCTTGCCCAAGTTACTATTTCCTTTCCCTCACAAGCTCCACGCATAAACTTGTGGTTCCTATTAGATGGTGTCACCAACTCATGCTCACTAAAACAATGATTAAACTTGTTCCTTCATTCCTCCTTTTAAAGGAAATTTGAATTGTTAAAATTAGTGTGTCTTTTAATTAAGGAATGATTTAGTTTAGGCCTTCTTCTGACTACATGCACCATCTGTTTAGTCCATATGATTTTACAACTGATAGTACATTTTCCCTTAACACTAAGCTCAACTAGGTCTTTTTCTAATCCAATATGCATGAGTTAATTATGAGTGAATCTTCATTTTAATGGTTTATCACTATAAGTTACACCCCACTACTACAGGTTACACCCCAATATAGTAAGTTACAACCCACTACAGTAAGTTACACCCCACTACAATGGGTTACACCAGTGTAGTAGGTTACACCCCACTACAATAGGATACACTCCACTACAGTAAGTTACACCCCACTACAGTAAGTTACACCCCAATACTATAGGTGACACCCCACTACTATACCTCCCACTAATTCTTCCATCAGTTCGAACTAGTTTAACTGATTTTAACTCAGTTGGGCTAAATTAAATAATTACAACTAAAAGCAAAATCAACTAGTGCTCCTAATTGTAGGAGACACTCTACATGACTCTAGTTAAACCCTTGACTAAAATTAACTTAGTTAGCTATTACAAGTTGTCATGAGATGTGAAATTACAATTTTATTCCCAATTTGATTCAAGTACAAATTAAACTAGGATTTTCTTTCTTGATGTTATTTTTAACATTTCATGTTGTTATTTTCAGCATAAAATGAACTATTTCATTGGCTTTGGTATATATTTCAATTGAACCATTTGTCCTTGCTTACTTTCATGGTTGTTGTTACTTTGCAAACTATTTTTTTGATTAATGAACGATACTTTCTATCTATGTCTGTGTCTTTATTAAGATGGTATTATTAATTTTCTTCTAAAGGCTCACTCTATCATTTCTCCTCTATGAAGGTTCTTTATACAAATTTCAATTGTGTTTTTCACAAAGCTAACATAACTCTCAAAAGTATATGCATGCTCTCTTATGTTGTTTATTGCAGCCAGGGAAAATATTTAAGATAACTGTAATGGCAGTCAGGTTGATTTCATAGATGGGGCTCCTATCTGAAACTATGTGAGGTCTAGTCCAGACTTCATACAAGGGAGACCAATTGGTGTTGGTAGACATACAACATTTTCAAAAATACATTTTAGGTATATCATACTTAGGAATTTGAAAAAAAATGTTAAACGGATACTACTATTAAAAAAATAGTAAAATAATGAATAATAAGTATGGATATTCAAAAGAGCAGTGGCATGAGTAGGACAATTTATTCTTTGCACCGATCACACAATAAAGCTAGCCTTCTCTTGGGGACTAGTACATCTGTAAAATAATCTTACTAAAGCATGTTCCCTTCTTCAGGGACAAATTCTTGCTCTAGACTCTAGATCATTAAGGATTCACAACTTTTTATCTATAGCTTAATCAAGGACATTTTCCAAAAGACTTGGGTTTAAAGGATATTCTTAAGAAGATTTGGAGGATCTTAAAAAGTTTTATTTCTTATGTGTTCCACTATATATTGAGACAACTTTATTATTTAATTGATTCCCTAGCTAAAGCTAGAACCTCATTAACACAAGGAACATTAAGAATAAATGATACTCAGGTTTCAAAACCCCTTCCATAGTCTCTGATGTGAAAGTTTTCTCTGGGATGGGAGTGCCATGTGGCACCCAAATGCGGGTTGGGTCATGCAATTGCCTTTATGAACCAAGGTGATCTACAGGTAAACATCTAGCCTCTAGCAATATTACTATGCAAGTTATGGATGCACTATTCAATGAAGGGTTTCTAATATTCCTTGATTCCATTGACTATATAGATTATTTAAATGATAAGAAGAAGTAAGATCTGTGAGGTACTTTCATACTTTGGTAGTGAAAATGGGATTATGAGCTTTAATGGAACCATGTTTCATATTTTATTGCTTGGTTTGGGTAGATTTCTCTGGTGTGAAGACAATCTTGGTGATGAAATTCATATATATGATATGATGTTGGTTGAATATTAAGAGTGTACTCGTAATTGTGCAACTAAGTGGATAGTGAGATTGTTAGCACTCCATACTTTTATTAGGATGAAAAATAAATTGTAGAGGCAACCACAATTTTTTTTTAAAGTTGGGATATATCCCTTACAGCTTTAAAGAGGGCTCTCTCTATATAATTTTTGATCTTAGTGTTTATATTTTATGCTAGTTATGAAAGTTCAAGATATATTTTTTAAAGTTTTGGTTGTAAAATGGAAGAAAAGTCAATTAGGCATGGAGTCATAATGTCTTTAATAATATTTTAAAATAAAAAAAGGAACATAAATAGTGCAAGGTAAGAAAACTCTTGGATCTCATAGAGCTATTTTAGTGTGGATGAGATGAATAAGAATTAGGATAAATTAAATATAGATCAAACATAGATGAATTTTATACTTAATATCAGAAATAAAACATTAAGATTGCTTAACAAGCTAGAGCAGAGTACTACAAGTAAATACATCTCTTAATCTTCTTGTAACAATTTAAGAGGGAACATTCATGTGAAATTCAAAAGAAAAATATATTTACAAAGAGAGAAACATCACCATTTTCTTGAAACAAGAATCCTGAAACGAAACTGCCTCTGTGTTACTGAATTGATTACTTCAAAATATATTTTGATGAGCCTCATCATTAGGTAACTATATGGACCTTAAAACACCTCCAAGATTATTAAAATAAACCCTTCTCATAACTCCTTACATGTATTAATTTTCTTAATGAGATGAGTAAAAGTAAGATGCTATGTCTAGTGGTCTAATGTGCATTGATTGCAGGTTTTTGAGAGAAAATCATGGCAATTTTGGCTAATTAAGGGAAGAAACTTGAATGACACAAGGAGGAAATATTATAGGAGATAGATCCTCCTCACTAAATCCTCACTTATTTGAATATTCCTCAATCAACTCACACTAGCTAGAAGTTGCAAGCAGCCGAGTCATGGAGATCATGGGAAGTCGAGCTAGTGACAGTTAAGAACCAGTTCATCTTGAGTTTGGGAGCCAAGTCACCCTATATCTAAGGAAGTTGTTGGACACTAAAATTGTATAAATAAGGATGCCTAGAGCCTCATTAAGATTCAGATTTTTTTATGTAATAGCACTAAGCATTTTCAAGTTAAAGTTTCGTAGCAAAACATTGTTATGTAAATTTTTTGATATGATAATGAGAATGAGAATTTCCTTGATCTAGCACTGAGTTGAATTAGAGGGATGAAGCTCTTGGGTTAGGGCCCAACCCTAGTAGCATAGGTTCCTCTTATTTATACTTGTATGCTTAGGTTATCTCATAGATTAATTGTTGAGTTGATTTTAGCATTGTTTCATTGCAGGTAGTGATGAAGTTGATTAGTCTGCTTCCATTTGTGCATAGCTTTAATAGTAGTTTTAGAAAGATAAAGGAATACCAAAAAGGATTATAGAAGGTGGATTTTTCCTCACTTCTCCCTTGAGGGACCATGGTTTGAGGAAAAACTCATATTCAGCCCCAAAATGACAGAATTATTATATCTTGTGCAATTTAGGGTTTCATGCTACTTAGGCCAGCATCTTTTCAGTTTTCAAGAATAGGTTTATGTTGTTATTTCTGATATCTCCAGCTTTATATTAGATCTCATGGTCTTTCACAATATTGGTTAAGTATTTCCATGCATGAACTAGGCAACTAAATAGTGTAATTCTATTTTCTTATTATTGATTGGAAATCTTCCTTGTTTGACATGATTCATGGGTAAGTGCTAGTGATGTATGTATTGCAAGAGTTTTCAATAGTGTAGGAATATCTCATACAAACAACCCCAGCATGACCTCATCCATCCATTATCACCAAAAGCCACTAATTCCATCAACCAATTCATCATTACATAAGAACAACTTTCCAAGTTTGTTGAGCAAGTCCAACCATATTACAAACTTTGGTTTGAGCTCTAAGGAAGTCCTAGCCACTACCTTGCCTTATTTCTTCCATCATTCACCTTCCCTAATCCCTATACCACCTTCCAAATCACTCCTATTGCTTTCGGCTGGATCCTGTAGGAATACAGGGGATCCTGTAGGAAGCATTAGGACATCATGTAGGTGCATTAGGGCATCTTGCAGGATGACCTGTAGTGGCCTATTTTGAGGCTGATTTGAGGAAAAATAATTTAGGAAGATAGGGGAAGACCCCTACTTGCCTCTCAAGCCATCTGGCCTTTCACCACCATCTCTAACCCACCTGCCACATCACCAAGAAGATTTAGCATTCACATTTTCACAAAAAAGAACAAAAAGGAAAAAATGGTTATTGTGTTCAGTCATATGCACATAAGTAAAATGTTTGGTTATTTTAGATTGCATTCCTAGGACAGTTAGTATTACACACATGTTAGCTTAGAATTATTCTGAAGCAAGATCTCTTAGAAATTAGTTAGATGAGTGGTGTCTTTAAATAATTTATTTCAGTTTTTCATTGATGCAGTAGACAATATTTCCATTCTTCCAATTAGGATAAAATTCCCCTTTCTTCATTGGTAATCAAACTTCTTCTGAATCAATAGAAGGATGGTTTGAGAAACCATAGTGGTCTATCGCCAGCTCAACAGTGACAAAGAGTGGATCCATCACATCTTCTTGTGTATACAACCCTATCACCCCAAGTTTGTATGAACTCCAGGTTGATAAAGTAAAGTTGATAGCCCTAGGAGTTGTAACATTTTTCTGCAATACTGGTGCTGATCACTTTTTGGCTCCATTGTCAGGGAGGTGTCTAAGTGAGATGTGATTTCTACTTTCTTTCTTCCATTTATTATCTCTTTCATTATACTATTAGCTTAATTTCTACAAAATTAATTGTAAGTTGGTTTTCTTTCTTTTCCATGAACACCACTAGCTCCAATAGTGGAGTGTTAGAGCCACTAGTTTCTCCCCAAAAGTACTAACTCTATCTCTCTAATGCCTTGTAGGAGAAGCCAAGGTTAAAATTCCTTTAAATGTAAAATGAGGATCTATATATATCTTGAGGAATGACATTTCGTATACTCATGGCTCTTGACTTTATAACTTCTTGTGAGCTTTAGAATTCTACAACCTTTAGGATTCCAAATGACTTTTGGAATTACATATAACTTCTGATATTAGATGTCTTTTGGACTTCCATGACTCTTTAGTTCATACATGACTCTTGGACTTACAATTATTTTTCATTTACAATGATTACAATAATATATTATTACTTCCTTATCATTATGTGATGAGACTTGACATGTCACTATTTTGATGACTAGGACTAATAGTGATTGATTACATGGACTTTCTTCGGTGGTGACATGGCTGCTATATATGTGTTGATTCATTATTGTTCTTTTGATTGCAACACTTTCACCCTCCAAAGGGTCTTCAATCATGGAGTCATTACAGTGCTTCAATCATCAATATTTAAGTGTGTTCTTTATTCTTTCCATGCTTCCTTTCCTTCTTCTCCTTGTCCAATCTTCCCTATGTGTGATTGTTGTGGTGTTTTTGGAATACATGTAACTATAGACACTCCTGAAGAGGAATTATCAACCTAAAAATATCCTATTCAACAATGATCCATGCATATTTTATGTTTAGTCCTTTCAGGTGCACTCAAAGAGGGTAAAAGGGGCTAAAGGGTGCAAGGGAGCACTTTGAAATGATAAAGGGCTTAACAGGAGAGGCTTCAAGGCTTCTACATATTCTCATGCTCCCAAAAGAAGAAGCCAGTCAAGGTAGGGTGCAAGGCTCAAGTCTGAAGGATGAAGGGGAAGGCTTTGGGCTTCCCAAGTGCATTGTGCACTCAAGGGAGAGAGGGAGGGAATAATGCATAGACTTTAAGGCTGAAGGTTGAGGTTTCATGCCTTTTGGGTTTACTCATGTGCTCATGAGGCCTCAAGAAGGGTGCAAGGCACACTCTAGAAGGCTGAAGCCTGGGGCTTCATACCTTCAGAGTGTGCCAGTGTTCTCAATAAGTTCAGGAGGGTGCATGGTGCATTGGGGATGGTTGAAGGATTGGGATTCAAGTCTTCAGGGTGTGCCAATGCACTCAAGGAAGGTACACTTATTGAAGGCTAAGGCTGAAGATTAAGGCTTCATGAAGGACATAGTCTTGAATGCTGAAGGCTAAGGCTTCATGCCATTGGGGTGCACTCATGTGCTCAATAAGCCTCAAGAAGGGCACAAGGCGAACTCTTGAAGGTTGAAGCCTGGGGTGTCGTGCCTTCGAAGTGTGTTGGTGTACTCAAGAATTTCAAGAGGGCGCATGGCGCATTGGGGAAGGTTGAAATATTGGGATTCGGGTCTTCAGGATGTGTTAATGCACTCAAGTAGGGCACACTTCTTTGAGTTGAAGGATTGCACTAATGGAAGAATTAATCATTTTTAGAGGGCACAGTTTGGAACAAGTAAGGGGAATTGGGCTTGAGGAATGAGCTCTACACTCTTGGAGGGCACAAGGTGCACCCTTGAAAGATTAAAGGTTTCACATCAAGGATTTAAAGTGTGCTTGAGCACTCTTGGTCTTTATGCATTCACTTTGAAACCAAAATTTTTATAAGTCTCATTGATAGGGAAAGAGGTGAGCAAGATGAGTTCTAGTCATAAAACCGTGTGTGACACAAACCAAATCATTGAGAAAACTTAGAAAACCTTGATCAATAATGAATATACATAAAAAAATCCTCGTTATACACATTCCCCAAGTATTACGAGTCAAGTTTGTGTGGCTGTGACCTAAAAGTGTTGTTTTACCACAACAAAGATGTTATGACCATAAAATGCATCTAGAGATGTTATAATAAATGTGATTACAATTGAGAACATTCAAGAAAACTTAAACATATAGAGCAACATGAAATGACACTTGATGAACGAGGTGACACTTGATACGACAATGTAGGCTCCAAAATTTGAATGTAGTGAAATTTTGGAGGGTGTTCAAATATAGCACAATAGTAATAATAATAATCACCTTATATCACCCATGGAGAAAGGGCCCCACCTACCATTTAGTTTTAATTTTAATTTTTATATTAAGACTTTGTTCTTTTAGTATAGAGTTAATTGGGCACACCATGGCTTATCTTTTGTGTAGGTAATTGTGTTAATAGATAACATGTTTGAGGTAGTCATTTTCGATTCTCTAGGGGTAGAATCAGATGGGAGCAACTAAATTCCACATAAGTTTATTCAAGTTGACTATGAGCTTCCAAATGAGTGATGGAGGAGGTAGTAATTTGTAATGGAAATATGAAAAACCTTCTATTAGATGCAAATAATCTTCACATAGTTACCCAAAAAGTATCTTTTACATATCCTTACCCTAAATATTAATTATATGTGTGGACTAATTTTGCACAACAATTTTGATCTCTCTAAATGTCGTTGTATGAACAATGTCGAGGTTAAGATGTAGTTAAAATTAGTTTACAATATTTAAAGATAAACTAATAACACATAAAATTTGCGACATTAAGGAATTATTAAAGTGGTTTTATTTATCATTTCTTAAAAAATTTAGATATTATTATATAGATTCTCTCTTTTATGAGACGTTACTAAATGAAAAAGACAAGACAATGGAATTAATGTTATTTCTTTTAAAATAAATTGAAGACAACTCTAGTTCTTTAAAAAAAGTACAACATTTTAAAGTGATTGCAAAGATTTTTTAAGTGATGGTGAAATGTTTATGAAGAAAAAGGTCGTGGAATCAATATGAACATGTACATATTTTAGTGATAATGGCATTCCCATATTGTTTTCAAAAATTTTGTGAAGTTTTTGAAAGTAATTGTAAGGAATTTCTAAGTTATGATGGAATTTCCAAAGACTATCAAATTCATGATGAAATGTCTATGAAAAAGACATGACAATGACATCCTTATGAAGGTATATATACTTTATTGGTAATGACATTGACAGAATGCTTTCAAGTGTTTTGTATAATTACATAACGTGATTCTAAAGACTTTCTATGTCAATTAAAATCATAGCCATTGCAAGGAATATCTAAGTACGGATGAGATGTCAATTTGAAAGGAAATAGAATGGAATACATACGAACGTATGCCAACTTTGTCAATAAGGGCATTCACACATTGTTAGAAATTTTGTACAATTGTTGAAAGTGATTACGAAGATGTCCTTAGTCATGATGAAATTTTCAAGGTGATTGCAAAGATTATTTAAGTAATGATGAATGTTAATGAAAACTAAAATAAAATATCATGCACACGACAATATACCTAATTTATTTTATTTATATTGCGATTGACACTTTATTTTAAAATATTTTGTATAATTCCTCAAAGTGATCACAAAGACTTTCATATTCATGATGAAAATTTCAAAGTAACTGCAAATATTACATAATTCATTATAAAATAGTTATGAAAAATATGACAATGGAATCCATATGATCATATACATACTTCATTGATAATGAGATTGACACATTATTTTCAAAACTTATATACAATTCCTGAAAGCAATTGTAAAGACTTTGCAAGTCATGATGAATTTTTCAATGTAATTGTAAAGAATGTCTAAGTCATGATGAAATTATTACGAAAAAGTGAAGACAATTACATCCACATGAAAATATACCTATTTTATTGATAATGGGATTGACACATTGTTTTCAAAAATTTGTACAATTCCTCATAGTGATTGCAATGACTTTCTAAGTCATGGCAAAATTTTCAAAGTCTTTGCAAAGACTATATAAGTCATGATGACATTTTCAAAGTTATAGTAAAGACTCTCTAAGTCATGACAAAATGGTTATGAAAAAAACAAGTCAACAACATCCATATGAAAACAAACCTATTTTATTGATAACAGAATTAACACATTGTTTTAAAAAAAATTGTATATTTCTTCAAAGTGATTGCAAAGAATTCCTAAGTCATGATACAATGTTTATGAAATAGACAAGACAAGGGAATCCATATGAACATATACCTATTTATTGACAATTCCATTGATGTCATTGTTTTCAAAAATTTTGTACAATTCCTCAAGATTATTATGAAGACTCTCTAAGTCATGATTTAATGTTTATGAAAATCACAATATAATGGCATCCATATGAACATATACCTAATTTATTGATAACAAAATTGACACATTGTTTTCAAAAATTTTATGTATTTTTTCAAAACAATTGCAAATACTTCCTAAGCCATGATGAAATGTTTATGAAAAAATACAAAACAATGGCATCCACATAAACATATACCTATTTATTGACAATGGCATTTATGTCATTGTTTTAAAATTCTTCAAAATTATTATGAAGACTCTATGAATCATGATTTAATGTTTATGAAAATAACAATAGTGACATCCATATGAAAATATACCTACTTTATTAACATTGAAATCATTGCTTTTATGAATTTTCTACAATTCCTAAAAATCAATGACATCTATATAAACATATACCTACTTTTTAAGAATTTTTCCAAATTTCTCAAACATTATTGCAAATACTTTATAAATCATGACAAAATGACTCAATAATGAATACAATACAATGACACAAATCCATTGCACTATAAGAAAAATATAGTGGATGATAATATAATAACATCAATCCCAATTAAAAAAAGGAAAGATTGGTAATCTAAGTATATTATTTATGATTACGATAAAAATAAGTTCACTTTTACATCAAAGATCTCAACTTTCATTTAATTTTAGTTGGTTAGTGTTATGTTATACATATCATCTATATTTTGTTGTAAATTGTATCTCTTTTTCTAGTAACACAATATAAATCCATCTTAACCATATATCTATCAAGCATCAAAGACGATAAACAATAAAAAGAGGCAAAATATGGATCTATGTTAATTCCATTTATTGTTGTTGTTGTTGTTGTTGTTGTTGTTGTTGTTATTATGGTGGTGGTGGTTTTTTATATTAGTTTTTTTATTGACATGAGGGAGGATCTATTGGCACAAGAATGACAACAGGGCATAGACCCTGGGTTTAGGCACAAGAGGCCGACAAGGCTCCATTGCAGTCTAAAGCAGCGCCGACATTTTCACGTTACCCGGAGAGGGTAAGGAGTCTCACCTAAGGCATGCCAGAACTGAATTTAGGCATGCCGCAACTGTACGGCCTATAGACATGCATTCAAAAATTTTGAAGAACCAACTCAGATCTCAAGAACACATTGTTGATCCAAATTGTCTCTTTCATTAAGCTTAACATAAGGAATTATAAGGGGCTCGAAGCGTGATCATCAATGAAATAAGTAACATAACCCACAAGAAAAAATATAGACAAAGGAAGGAGCAGTTCACGCCTTTTCACAACTTAGGAAGGCTCTGCCAATCCCTGGCTCGCTCATCTGATCAACAACCAAACATTTCTCACCCTCCCTTCTACCTTTTATCCTCTACCCTGTGCTCAAACTGGCAGTTCCGCTTGTCTTCCGCTCAATTGAATTTATCCTTAGTTGCGTTTGCTCTCCCCTTGCTTAGTTGTTCTTTCTCTTCTTCGCCACCTCCTCGCAATTGTTGGTTCATGTTTGGTTCCCCCCCCCCCCTCAACTGTTAGCTCCACAACCCCAATGGTCATCCTCACCACCTATCCGTAGCTCCTCTTTCACAAAAACTCAAAATGAAGGCCCTAAAAAGCCTCAACCACAGCTCATTGATTCATCCCTTAGTCAATCTACCCTGGGCATTGTCTGCATGATTGTTTTCAGCGTTGTTGATGTTTCTGTTGGTGCCTCTATTGTTGTCATCATCAGGAGTTTTACTGATGATGTTGCTACTTCTTACTATGATGGTCTTTCCTATTGCAACACTGCTGCTACTTCTTGTTGGCCCTCTTTTCCAAATGAAGGCCCCAACTCAGGCTTTGTAGTTAATATCTCGTGGTGGAATCAAGTATACTCATTGAGGGCTTCTTGCCAAGTGTCGGTAATTATGTCGGATTGCTTGAGGAATTCTGTAGCTGTGTTAGAGGTTGGGTGGTCAGGTCTACTATTCAGTATGGATCTCCATTGCTCCTCCATTTCATCACAAAGTTCGCGCATAGCGTTGATATGGGATTCAACTAGTGGCTTGAAATTTCATATCTTCTTCTTAGTCTTTATCGACACATCCTCAATCTACTGAACCCGAGCATCTGAAGTGGCGACCTCTGTGTCGATCCTCTTCCGGTGGTCTTTTTCTTTGCAATTATAGATGTGAGTGAGTAGTTGTTGAATTTGTTGTGAAGTGGGTATACCAATTGAATTTTCATGGTCAAGTTTCCTGACCAATCATGGACTTTATCTATTAGAATGTAACCCTTGGCTAGCGCATCAACAATAGAGGCTTTCACAGTGGCAACAGTCGTGAGGTTTTGCTCAATCTCAACAATGTATCTAGTCGATGGATCTGATAGAGCCATTCTCGCAGCATCGAGGCTCTGCTTCAGTTCCCTGTTGGTAGAGATCATCTCAATGCATGTGGCTTGAATATGGTTGCGACATTTGACTAGGATGCACACAAAAAGTTCCTCTAGGGCTTTGACAACTACACTAACAATGGTAGGCCAAAGTGCGTGAAGTTGTGATGTTACGTGGGGAACTTGTGTATGAAAATCTTGATTGCTCTGATGGAGTTGATCTGTCTTGACTGTGAGAGTGGTGATTTTCTACTTCTGTTGTTGTTGTTTGGTAACAAGTTCATTGTGAATCTTATCCACCCACTATGCTTCCTGCTGAATGAATCCAAACAATTGTGTAGAGGATGAGTTCTGAAGATTATCTTGTTACATAGCGGATGGACGTGGGAATATTCTCTACAATGGTTGGCCATTAGCAACAGACTTATCAGAGTGGAAAGGTTTCTTGTTGTGAGGGTTATGAAATTTGAGTGTTTGGAGAAATAATAAATGGGTTGAGAACAACAGGAAAATTTATAGAAAATGGGACACCAAATAGTTCAATAGTTGTAACCAGTGGGTACGAGGCAGTAGACATTTCGCTTGGAATAGGGCCCAACCCCAATAGCAATGATATCATGGAAATGGTGTTGATTTCTCCCCTAAGGAGCATCATGGCCCACTAAACGGTTGAGTTGACCTCCATATCTTAAGTGCCTACTCAGGTGTCGGAGGGAATGGGGTCTAACAGTGTTGTGGAGGTTGATGTCGTATGTGGGGATGGATCCCGTGAGCAAGGTAAAATAGTAGACATGGAGGGTGGGGTTTCTTCGACAATCGGGGAGGCTGAGGCAGTTTGTGGTCCCTCGCTAGTGAGGTCAACTATAGGCATGGCGAGCATGGCCTTTTGCTTCTTTGTAGCAGGGGGCTTGGTGCTTTTTGGCTGCTTGGGCTTGGGGATTGTTGGCTTGGACAACGAATGGGGCCTTGTATGCAGGATAGCAATAGATAGGGGTGTAGTGATTATAGGATTATGCTACAAAAATCCTTGCAACTCAACAGAATCAGAGGTCTCACTTGATGAACCCGTTAAGCTCATAATGGTCTACTTTATGGAACTCATATGTTTCTTCATTTGGGTGACCATTCGCTGTAATTATTGCTTTGTCATCCTCTTCCTGGTGTTCAAGCTTGCATCTCCTGTCAGTGGTTGTAGTACCATTTCTCTAAACAAGTATCATCATCTTCCTTCTCTTATCTTGGAGACAACTCCTCACCATGACTCGACTTTTGCATGGAATGCTTCAGCTGTTAATATGAACCTTTGTGCCCGCATTTCAAAAGTGTCAAGATGGAAATAGTGTGGCCTGATGAAAGTGTTGTCGTGCATCACCTTGAACTAGATTACCTCTTAATACTCATCGAGCAGCGTTGTGGGAATCCTTTCAGCAGCCCTTATGACCCCTAGTATTTTGACATACGAGTCGTTGAAGGATGCTTCGTTGATTTCTTTGTTGTTGAAATCCCCTGACGTTCACCATGGCGTGTATGTGAGATCGTAGGGATGGTCTTTGAAGATCTATGCCAAGTCCCTTCCTGACGGAGGGCACCACTTCTACATTGCTAGGGTCATGATGAGATAGCTGAAAATAAAAATAGTGCTTCTTCTGTACACATCCTCACATTCCTTGAATAGTTCATTGAACAGGAATGCAGACAAATTTAGCGGCGCGGCTTCTGTGCACCACTCCGCAACTGAGATGGTGTTCAGAGTGCCTTCATTTCTTGAAAGTGCGGCAACAACTTCCCAACAATGATATAGCAGACAAATCGAATTTGTTGCCCAGGGAAAATTTTAAGGATGGAAATTTAGTTTAAAGTTTAGAAACCTTGGCGAATCTCACAGGTATAAAATATGAAATTTGTAAAATGCTTTGTACTATTCTTGTAAAAGTATTCAAATTTCTACGAATTTTATATTGTCTCTATAAAAAATTTGGCGATTTTTAAGGTTAAAAAATTTTATACTATAAAATTTGGGGAATTTTTAGAAGATATGGAAATTAATGAATCTTGTTTTGGAAAAACCATGGAAAATTAGCCCACTTGTGAATATTAGCCCCTAAAATTTTACCTAATGTGTTCTTTGTTGATTAAGTCGATATTTCTCCCTTCCTGCCTCACTTGGTGTTGTAATTTCTATAATAGTCGTTATCTCCTTCCTTCTTTTCTCTTTTTAAAGTTGCATGAAATGTCATTGAGACTCCATTCCCTGTGGCTAATAACCCCAATGTACAAGATGATATTTGAACATGATCCACCTTGCATGTTGTAGGAAGCGATGCAGGCACTGATCGACATAGCAGATTGTTATACATCACCCCTACACACCTTCATATGGATGTATAGCGTGGAGAAGGATCTGCATGTTTTAATAAAGTTTGCCATGAATGCTCTCATCATGCAAGAAGTGTCATATCACATTTCGATAGGGTTGTCAGCTAGACTCCATAGGAAGAAGAGGGCACCTTAGCCCGCTCTTACTTTGCAGATCAGGTTGTATGAGATCCAGAATGTCAAGCATGCTGAGGCCGAAGCGGAGGAGTATAAGAGACTCACCTTTTCCCCCAGAAGTTTCAATCCATATGACCCTCATTGCTTAGTGAAGGACCACTATACGAGATTGAAACATCCTTAGATCCATGGGGATTGTCATTGGCCTAAGGAAGACTCATGGAGATACTATTATCACTTCCTATGGCTCAATGAACTGGTTAGCATAGTTGTAGCGTCGTTGGCGAAGCAGAAGGTAGCAACATCTCAGAGAGCAGCATCATCAACAACAGTAGAGGGTAGCAGACCTGCGTGTGAAAAAGGCAAGACAAAGGTTGTTGACAGAATATAGGCGAAGCAAAGCTGCAAGTTCAAAGCAAATCCACTTGTGATGAAAGAAGCTTTGGAGATTGAGGCTAAGAGGTGACAACAAGACAGCGGAATCGTGTAGAGGAAGAGGGAGAAACAGAGGACAGATGAAACAGAAAAGGAGTTGCAAGAGTTGAAGCAAAAACTCCGAAAAGAACAAGAGTTGTGCAAAAGAGAGAAGGAAGTGTAGTAGGAACATGTACATAAGGAGGTGCAACATGCACAGATTGATGAAATTGTGCCCATACAGGTTATAAACTCATCTGCGTAGTCGGCACAGAGTAGACAGGGTGAGAAGTGGTAGGAATAGGACTTTTCTCAAGAGATTGAATAGATGCTAGAGCATATGGACACAGATATGGTCTAGCCTGAGTTAGATCAAGATACTGACCTCATGCCTCAAGACCAAGAGGTCACTCCACCGACTTCACCAGATCTGTAAGCAAGGCAAGTCCAAAGTAATCAAGGAGACACATAAATCCATGAAGACAATCCGAAGTCATAAATGCACAACATATATTTTGATGAGTCATAAAATATAGTTGTGCAATGGCATAGAGTTCCCACACTGGATGTCTATGTATATCTTGTGCAGTTTGAAGAGTGAGTGATCGTGTCCGATGTGCGCAAGAATCCAGTTGTATTGGATGATGCTACCAAAGCATATGCTAAAGCCACCAGCTCGAGTGTTATATTCTTGATAGATGAGAACGATCACATGGCTAAAGAGTTACAAGCGGTCAAGTAGGGAGGATAGTAGGTAACAACGTCCACCAGAGAAAAGTTGAGGAGAGAAATACTTGATGAAGTATCATCTCTTGAGAAAATCATGTGAAATTTGTATTTCAGATTTATCACCATGCATAAGTCAATTGTCCATCTCAATGGTTGGTAACAACACAGTGCTAGGAGAGAACGCATCTTGTCAGACTTGCAAATTGTTGTCAATCACATGCAGATATGGAAAATGAGGTACAAGGGAGCCCCATTACACTTGCCAAAGATGATGAAGCCAAGGGAGATATATTTGAAGACATGCATATGGAGTCAGATCTGGAACTATGACGAACTCTCACAGCTCATCACCAGTTTGTAGGCTTCACATGCGTGGGTTTTCAAGAATATGGATTTCATTGTGTGCATGCATGTGATTCCATCCATCGGCACACTCATCGAAGCAAAGACAAAGAACCAAGTATGACTAGAGCTAGACATGTACTTTGAGCAGTTGATGCGTGTAGCCACCAACAAATACTTGGAGATTAGCGCATACATTATGCATCATTATTTTGCTAGTCCGAATGTACTCAATACTATGATGTGCATGTTATCAAACGAGTTAGATAGAGGTGCCAAATCAGTGTAACTAGATGCAACAGAGGCAAGAATTCTCTTTTAGAAGGATGTCACGACAAAGTATTAGGACACCATCATAGACTACCCAGCTTAGCATCAGTTTTCCACAGTCGATCATCGCGAGGATGTTGAAGCATTGGTATTCCCACAATTGTCAGTGTCTTAGTGATGTCTCGCATGGCTTAATCAAGCCTATTTTTGTGTCACATGGGTACATGTGCATCTTGTAATGTAACATGTTGTAAAAGTGAAAGACCAAGTGTTAATAGGAGAATGTAACAATCATGTAGTATTTGAAGAGTCATGAGAGTAGGTGAAGAGTCACAAAGGGGAATCTCAAGGGTCACCCTAACCTTTACTATTTATAGAACCTCATAACTCATTGTACGGGATTTTTGGGAGTCAAGCTTCCTATAGGTGTAACTTAGAGAAATCTTGGAGTGTATTGTAACGAGCCTTGGCTTCTCCAAAGTGCAAAGCTAGTATATCTCTTTAGAGGAGTAGGCAGTAGTGACTATAACGTTCCGCTATAGGGACTAGTGGTTGGTCATGGTTGTATGTATGATTGGAGCTTTCACTTTCTTAATATAACAAAGTCATCACGTTTCCCGCATATGTTTTTATTGTAGTTCGACTGTCCTGGTTACTCTAATGATATATGTAGTTGTTATTTACACATGTATGTATGGACTATTCTATATATGTTTGTATGAGTCTTATCGAAATGTGTTGTTGGTATAACCATCACTTTGGATCATCAACTATCTTGCTTTCCATCTTGCAATGTCTTTTTTCTCTTGTGTTCCCTTTTAAGCTGCGTGCTATCACAGTTTTCTAACGGGAACACTCATCCCTCATTCCATGTGTTAGGGCCTTTCATTCACCTTCCTTGACTTGCTGCAAAGGTCACACCCTTCCTACCAACAAGGACGTCTTACTTACCTCTTCGTGAAACCACATTTAAGGTGATACCATACTACCCATTGTTGGGACTCCTACTCGAAACGGTCTAAGGTCTTGTTGGGACTTCTTACCGGGGAGATCCCCTGACATGTTGGCGGGTCTAGCGCCATCAACATTCATGGTGCTAGAAGGAGGGCTAGATGACAACATGAGTCCTCACATCTCATTTTGATATCTGTCATGGATATCATTAGAGTCTTCCCTCCACGATGTTTGTCTAATGCACAACCCTTCAACATCATGAGGGATTTTTATGATTTCTTGTTGGAATTCACGTACGATGGTGAAGGAAAAGTGGCTTGGCCTGAGTACTTACATGACTTCCTTGCATTCTTGGAGGATTCAGATGAGTTCAATGAAGTTGAAGTCATCTTTCTTCTTTCATACACACTTCACAAATCCCCTAATCGATGGTGTCGCAACCTGCCTCACAATTGCATGCACTCACTTAAGCAGTTTTTTTATCTAATTGGATCTACTTTCCATCATTTTGATCCTTAACATCTTGACGAAAAACTATTAAAACAACAGAAGAATCTGCAAGAATCACCTATGGATTTTTGGTAATGATTTCATGTACTTCAGTTTGAAGCTCCAAAAAACCAGATGAAATTCCAATATCTTTGGGACCGATTTGAATATTTCCTTTACAAATCATTCTATCCCAAGATGAAGATGGAGTTCAAACCTCGCGCAGCATACATTAGTGATGGTGCTGCAGAATCACAAGTGGATATAGCCATTATCACAAGTGACTATCTGCCTTCCCCTCATCAAACAGCTCCATCACTATAGAGTGATGTGGGAGAACATGTGCACATGTATATTAAACTATCACATCCTCCCATCATCACTATTCTCAATTTCTGCACATATTTGGTTGGGAAACCGATGGGTTGTCACACACACTTGTTACTGCAACCTTCGTCTTCGTGTTTTGCTAATCCTCCAGATTGCACTATCTTTTGTTCTTCAGTTCTGGACTCTACACTTGTTTTGAATGAGGATCAAGCCATCAATGGAGTTGGTGTTTTACAACCAACCTACGCTATCATTTATGATGAGTAGGAATGGGAGCATGAACATCAATCGATAGCAAAGGATGACTTCCTTCTATCCATGCCTCCTCCACTTTTTCCTAACATCTTTGGTGATTCTGGTATTTCTAATTTTCCTTGTGTAAATCCATCCATGGATGCACCTACTGTTGATCATTCGTAGAACACACAGGATGTCAATCCATCATTCGATAGCATAGACAACAGATTATTCATCGAAAATCCACTTGATTTTTCATTTACTTTTTCCATAAACATAGAGGGTGGGCATTATTTCTTCTCATCTACCCCTCTGTTTGATTTATTTGATCATGAGGATGCTGATGAACTCATTGATTTTTCTGATCGTAGTTGTCGTGATCTATTTACTCTCGTATTCGATCATGATGTTGATTCTATCATTGTTGACCTTTCAAAGCCACCTATTTATGATGATCTATATGTCAATAAAGTTGAAGCCTTGTAGGTTGTTGAGGCACTTCAGCCTGATCTGATGGTTATGTTAGGCCCTCGCTATCTTGAGGTCGGTTTCACTTCCGATCATGAAATTGTTGAAACACCCAAGGCTCCTCATCACTCATTTATATTCATTGAAGATCAATCCAACACACAGATTTCACTTCGTCCACTCAAATCACATGATCCCATCACTGATGCATTGGAGGAATCTTACACAACAAGAATACTTGTGTGACGCAAGTTGTCTATCTTTATCATGTTTGCTTACATGTCACAGTCAGGAGAGTGCATATGCTTAATAGATGCACACAATGTATCACAACACGATGGTAAGTCCAAAGAGTGCATGTCATGTTCTTTCACTAATTTCTTTTCTGTGGATGCATTTAAACTTGGAGTGTGTTTGTCTTCATCATTATATATTTCATGTATGTCTTCACCAACATGGGTCAACCAATGCGCTGGTGGTTGCATTGGAAATATAACTTCACGTGATCAGGCCCATGCACCATTAGCCTAGGAGTAGGAGTAGTGTTTTCTTTATGTCTTGTTTGCTTTCATGCATGTTTTCATATTTTCTGTGAGTTTGTTTTCTTGCTTTCTTTATTTTCTTACTGGCCTTTCTTTCTCATTTTCTTCTACTCTTTACTTTGTTGTTTGTTCACTTGTTTACGTCTGTATGTTAGTTTCACATCAAACTGTGTGCAACTCTTGAAACAAGCAGGGCAAAGTAAAAGAGGACTTGTGCAATTATCAATACTTGGTTATCTGTTGTCTTATCTCCCTATGAAGAACTTGTTGTCTTTAGTCCATGATACACCAATGGAAAATATGTTTTGTTCAAAGTGAACCTTCATCAAAAGACAATGCTTGCGCACTAACTAGTATCACCTACTCTAGTCAGTTGTTTTGGGTTAACCCTTGTCAGCTCAGTCAAGTAGAGTAAGGTGAGGGGGGAAACCTTAACAAGTATGTCAGAGGTATATACAAAATAATTCTCTGAAAAAACAACCTCTTCTTATCTCAATAAGTCGGGATCCCTCTTTTGCCTCTTAAATGAATAAGTGCTATGCACAATTACTGAAAAAATGAAAAATAAAAATGTGAAAAAAATTTGAAAAAAATGAAAAATGAATAAAGCAAAAGAAGAGAAAGGCTTCCTGTACAGAGAGGTGATGCAAGTAACTCTGCTAGGGTACTGACCAAGATCGCTAGCAGTGGAGTAACACTTGTGTTCCTATGTGACTCCGTCGGGGTACTATCTAGGCTTGCTGGCAGTGGAGCAACATGAGAGATGAAACTTAAACTATGACAATCATATTGCTTGTGTACCAATATACCCCTCATCCCCAATAGAAACAACTTTGTTGACTTGGCTTGGAATGTGTGTTAACTGACCAAGAGCATGGAAGGTGCTACATCTTTCAATCAAGCTAGTGTGGAAACTAAGATTATCAGAGAATCGAACAATACTTCCAGAGGAATTAGACTTGCTTTTCACAAAACAAGGTCCATTCAGTGAACTGGAGTCCTACTAGTGTGTTGCCAAGTGTTGTAGCGGCTACAACCACCCTCCAAAATTTTGCCTTAGCTTCATTTTAGAGCCTGCCTACCAACCATCCTTAGCATCATTTCTTGCATTGTCCACATACAAATGCTTCAATTGAGTTTCAGCGGCTTGCCAGCCTATTCTTATCAACTTGTTTGCCTTCCACCCACAGGCTGACACTCCGGGACTTAGTCATTTTCTGGTTTTGATGCTCACCTAGAAAATTACGCAATTTTTGAGGGGAACCAACCTCCCCTTTGGAATTGCGCAATCCATCTGGGCTTCCTGCTAGGCTCAAGAAATGCGCAATCCAGGCAAGCAGCCTTCCTTCTAAAAACTGCACATGCAGCCCAAAATAGGGCTTCATCTAAAAATTTGTGCAATTCTAACTCACAGCCAGGGCTTTAGTCCAGAAATTGCACAATGCATGAGGGACAACCAGAATTACTCAACTCAGAAAATATGCAAATGTCATTCCCAGGCTTGCAGGTTGTTGCATGTGCTCCCAGGTTTTCCAGTCCCCTCCAGGACTAAGCAATCTTGATTTGCATGCATAGACTGCCTTTTCCCAAAAAATCAAAAATCAAAAAATAAAAAAGCATCCCTTGATTTTAGGGATCCATTTTTAGCAGCTGGAGGTTACATGCAAAAGCCGTTCTAGAAACCTCCTGCCAAGTGCCGCTTTTTCCTAGATTTGTGGCATGCACATCATAAGCCTTGATCTTATGCAAACATACTTATTCGACATTGAAGAGCTCATTCCTCACATCAATCTTGGAGCTTCCACATCACATCTAGGAGCATTCGGCGAACTCAACTCATGTTTTTCCAGTTAAGTCCCATTTTCATTTATTTTGTTGCTTTTCTGTCGATTTTTGTATTTCGCTTTGTGTGAATGCTTTCTTCTTGGTTTCAATGAATGCTTGTTGTTGTTTTGATGTATGTTAGCTTTTAGAAGCATTGTTCCAGTTTTTCATTGCATCTCACTGTTGCCACATGCATGACATTGTTTCTACACTAATGGTCACCGTTGTGGCGACTCACTTCACACACATGCTAATTTTCCCCTTTTATGAATCTTGCACTCACTGTTTGCATGCATGATCATTCACACTTATTTGCACTCAGCTTCACCATGCATTCAAACTTTTCATGTTTTCAGTCGCCCGTCAGTGGGACTGGGCTGCCTTGGCCCAAACCTTGCCTTGGCTAGCTTGCAATGCACATTTATGAGTTTGAAATCTCTGACTTCCTCCCAGAAATTTCCCAAATCTTGCCTAGCACTAGCCTCCAAGCTTGCTTTATGCAATTCTGAGAAGCAGTGCCTTGCTGGCCCCAGAAATTGCGCAAACGCAGTTCCTAGTTTGCAGTCCTTGCTATCTCAAACTACACAATGCTTAGTTTCAGTTCTCAGTAGGCCAGTTTGGACTATGAAATATGTAGTTTCATAAGTCAATCAGCCTTCTAACATGCCAAACTGTGCCTTGTGCAGTGTTGGCAGTTAGTCTCGCAGCCTCTTAGTGAAAATTGTGAAATTTTCCTAGTCAGTCATCCAAGTATGTTGTATGTCAGTTCTCAAGTTTCTTTTGGTTTTCAACTAACAAATTGCTTTCCATGAGTGTTTCTATGTCTTCAAATATCATAGGTGTTCGTCCATCTCTCAATAGTACAGGTACAATGGCTTCCAAGAGAGGAGTGTTAAAGGACACCGTTGAGAGTGGAACTGGAGATGCAATTGAGCAAGTGTTTATGAGCTTGCCCATCTAAGAAGACACCAAGTTGTTCATAGACAAGGATATCAAGATCAAATGGTAGGACATAAATGACACCTTCTTAGGCACATTTAAGGAATATCTGGAAGACCGCAGGGTTTTTTTCAACATTCACAAGTCTGGCTTGTACTAGATTGCAGGCAGGTATCCCGTGTTTCCATGCGCGAAAATGATCCACTGGATTGTCTCACATACTGATCCAAAGGTAATGGTGTTTAGCAGTGTTAGTGGAATAAATCTTTCTACCTTCAGGGCGAAGGAATTTCAGGAGATGTATCACCTTCCACAACCAGTGATTGTGATGGATACACCCTTTAAGAGACCCAACATTAGTGCAAATTCTAAAGACATCTTGAAGAGATGGGTTAAAGAGCCATCGAAGTTTAGGACAACACCCATCTAGGTTTACAAGACAAAGATACTTTGAAAAGTATATCATCTCTTGGTTATCTTTGCATGCTGCTTATATGGCCAAGAGAGCACATAAACCTTCCCGTAGTGTTGGGTGATTGCGTTGGATCAACTGGCAAACAAAGGAAAACCTTTCAACTGGTCTAACATGATGGCTCTCAGGTTGAAGGAACACATAACAAAAGCCCAACATCCACCCAAGGATCAGTAAGAGAAGCTATACATGCCCGCTTACATACTTGATGCGATTTGTGCCCATCAGAATTTCCCATGCTTAGGTTGGGCATGGACACCTTCAGAAACCTCTGTGCAAACTTATTGCAAGTTGTTCTCAAAATGAAGCTTCCATGGAGTTATCACATAGTTATTAGACCACTTCATCACCTTGGTGTACAAGATCATATTTGAAAAGGATCCACATTGCATGTTGTAGGTAGCGATGGAGGCATTGATCAACATAGAAGATTGGTATGCCTCACCCCTTGGCACCTACATATGGATGTACAATGCGGAGAAGGCTATGCATGTTTTACTGAAGCTTTCCGTGGAAAATCTCATCATGCAAGAAGTGTTATATCACATCTCAACAGGGTTGTCTGCTAGACTGCAAGGGAAGAAGAAGGCACCTCGGCCCACTCTTCCTTCGTGAATTGGGTTGTATGAGATCTGAAATCTCAAGCATGTTGAGGCCAAAATGGAGGAGTTCAAGAGATTCACCTTACGCCCCAGAAGTTTCAATCTATATGACCCACATTTCTTAGTGAAGGACCATTGTATGAGAGTGAAACATCCTTGGATCCACAAGGTGTGTCATCGGCCTAAAGAGGACCCATGGAGATACTTCTATCACTTCTCAAGGCTCAATGAACCGGCCAACATAGTTGTAGAGTGGTTAGCAAAGAAGAAGCGAGCAACATCATCAGCAATAGCAGATGGTAGTAGACCTGTAGATGACAAAGGCAAGACGAAGGTTGTTGACAGCGCAGAGGCAGAGAAAAGTTACAAGTTCAAAGAAAATCCACTTGTGATGAAAGTCACTTTGGAGATTGAGGCAAAGTGACAACAACATGACAGGCGGATCACATAGAGGCAAAGGGAGAAATAGAGGATGGAGGAAACAGAAAAGAATTTGCAGGAGTTCAACAAGCAACTATGGGAGGAATAAGATCTATGTAGAAGAGAGAAGGAATCACAACAAGAACACGCACAACATGAGGTGCAACATGCACAGATCGATGAACTGCGCTCATACAGGTTATAGACTTATCCGAGCAGCTGACACAAAACAAACAGGGTGAGCAGTCATAGGAGCAGTGTTTTTCCTAAGATATTGAATAGATTTTGTCTTTGAGGTTTCTGCGAGTTTCTTGATACTGTAGCATATCTTCCGGATGCATCGCATTCAATTTGTTTATAGTCAACGTTTCGAACTAGCGATGATGGTTCATCATCAGGATGTGAAAATTTGTTGAAAGACTAATCTCATTTTTTTTAAATAAATAGAGATGTGTGAGATGTTAGCCGATAGTTATAATTTTACTTGTTTTATTATATTTTGTTAATTTCGATTGTATTTGTGAAATATAGGGTTCTATTAATTAATTTTTATTTTTATTTTTAGGGTTATGGTTATTTTATTTTGATTAATTTCGTAATTATCTAAATTAATTATTTAATTTTGATTATTTTAATTAGTTATTTATATTGATTATTTTTAATTATTTAATTTTATTAGTTATTTATTTTAATTATTTTAATTAAATTTCTTTTAATGAATTCTTTATTTTAATTATTCTAATCCTATTTATTTTAATTTATTTATTAATTATATTTATTCTAATTATTTATTATAGTTAATTCATTTTTTTTATTCTATTTATTAATATGTTTTTATTATCACTATTATTTTGTATTTGTATTAATTTTAATTATGTCGAATAATTAGAATGAATTTTTATGTTTTTATTGTAATTATCGTTATATGAATTGAATTAGTATTAATCTTCAATTATATTTCTTTTAATTATTTTGATTCATGAAGGTCAAATGTAAATGGGGTAATGGATTCATGAAGTTTATACGTGAGCCAAAGGAGGACCATATGTGCGCGGAAGGATGGACATTAAAACCTTGGCCCCCTTAGTGACATCATGCCATAACTTTCGTGGTCAAAGATAAAAAGAGACTCGTATTGAAAAGTTTGGGGTTGATGCCGCGGGCTAAGAAAAGGTTCGGCAAAGATTTAAATTGTTAACAGCTAGAAAAATCTCCATCCAGATGCTTCTTAAGATGTGCTCCATAAGAAATTCATGTGTCGGGATATGAAAACTTGACAGGAATATTTGATGTTACATAACGAAAAGATATCCCTCCCATATAAATGTCATGGGCTGACTTGGTCAATGGAACAATGAAATATTCTCATGTATTTATTACATATAGTTTTATGGGCCCCTTTTTCAACATCGCTAATTGTTTATGAAGAATAACGAGGAAGGTTAATCCTATCAATTGCACCAAAAGTTGTAAAGGGAACAACTTAAGGAAGTAGCGTAGGAAAGAGTGGAATTGATAATGAAAATGTGAGTTGCAACATTTGGAGCAAAAATAAATATACGGTTAATAATTAAAATTGGTCTTGAAAAACTTTAGTAAAACTAAAACATAGTTTCATGTATGATGTAACTACAAGATTTTGGATTAAAAAGAAATCACATATAATTATCATAATATATAACCTAACATAAATGGAATTTTGGATTTTAAAAAAAATAACATATAATTATCATGAAATGTGACAGTACATTAGTGTCTTTTCCATCAATAATTCCTCTTTGTAAATCTTCCTTTAAATCTTCACATTCAGAAGGCATCACAAATAAGCCAACATCTCTTCTAGCTTCTCTTTACTCTTCACAAAATTGTTTAAAAGTATTGCCACTTAAATCCATGTTGTCGCAGTGATTTGATGTTGTTAGAAATTTCAAGAGAGGTCTCAATTATTTATTTAACCTATAATAATTTCCAATATATGTCTCGAGACCAGCATCTGAACTGTCAAGATTTAGATGTTCATGTGTTGTCGTTATATCTGCAGAAAAAAAAACAAGTGCTTTGTCAGTCATTGTAATATGAACTGAACCATTTGGATTAGATGTTGATTTTACTGCTTGACCAACTACTTGAATATTTGAGACAAACCCATCTAACATTTCACATGAAGGTGGAAACAGAGGCCTATCAATTCCTTATTCGGACTCTTCAATATTTGCAGCAGGTGGTGGCAACAAGATTAAGTCTACCCTCAAACTTGAAAAACATGTCGAAATTGATGCTCCTGCTACAACTGAAGGACCACATGATCTTGATTCAAATGGAGTTGTCTTACTTGTGCCTCTTTGATATTTTATGGATTGTCCTTCTAAATAGGTTTTTAGTAGGTTCAGGGCTTTAAAATTCTTGTGCGGTTCCGCTAGTGATATACCATATCAAGAGGATATATATTTGTAAAACTGAAGCGGATCTAAAAGAGGCTTGGGTTCCTCCTAGTCTTGCTTATTGTACCAACATTCTAAATGATATGTTGATCATCACCATTTCTTTATCAGAATGAGGAAACTCTCTTTCACTATAAGCCTTGTTTGTTTACAACAAATGGAAATTCACGCATGAATATCCATATCAAGGTCCATATGAAGGAGACATGTAATAAAGAAGAGAAGTGAAATAAAGGATTGAGAGAATGACATATGCACTCTTGTAAAACAAATAAACGACAATTTAGAGGTGTTGTGTAAGCTAACAACCTCCTTTTTCCTGTTTGCAAGCACTAAACGTGTATGTTACATCTTATGAGAGAAATGGGTGTATGTAGCCTCATATGCACACCATGATTCTGGCATCTTCTCTTCTATCTCAAATTATCATGTTGGGGTACTTTCAATTAAGAAAATATAGCATTGGGCTATCTTTGAAGAAAATAATTTTATGCTTCCTTTCTTATCACATCCATGGAGGTGGATTGCAATGATGTTAAGGAATTTCCAAGCTTGTCATGAGTTCTAAAGGTGTATACCCCTCCTTTCGTACTAGTGAAGGATAAATTTGATGATGTTAAACAAAAGTAAAGGCGTTTAGCCCACAATTTCTTCAAGGACTTCAATTGCTACATTCAATGCTTTAACAATCACACCTAATTCAATTTCTCCATTTCATTTTGTAAAAATGAAAAATGAGGGTTAAGAGTCTACTATCACTTTAGAAAGTTTGGACTCCCATCAATAACATGGATCAAAATAAATTTTGATATAGTACCCAAAGAAAATCCTAGAAAAAATCTTGAGCAGGAGAAGTGATCAAAGACGATGAAGGCACTGGAGTGGAACCTTGCAAAATTATGTGTCTTATAATTACAAATTTTAATTGCTTTGATATATTCAAATCAGTGCTAAAACATATTTCCAAGCTCATTAGATACAAAGTTGTCACCCAAAAATTGCTTATGGCATTGCAAGTGGTTACATGTGTGCTGTTTTTTTTAATAATGATCTTGTTTTTGTTGATTTGAGGTAGCATCAGATGTGATCTAGCCATCAAAATTGGTGGAGAGGCTAAAGTACATGAGATATCCAAGGCCCAAAAATGGTTTGGGCATATTCTAACCGACTTTGGAGATATTAAAATAATTAATATTTTTAATGGAGTTCCTAAGTCTAAACTTAGGAAAAATAAAATATTAATGGGCATTAATATAAAACTAGGTTAAAAAGTTCTCAAGGACATGGATCAAGACAAATCTAATCTTAGCCGTTGATTGGAGATTTAACCTCGGCCGTTGAAGGATCAATCGAGTGTTGCAAAAGCAAAATTTAAGAAGCTAGAATGTGAATGTTTTAAATTTGATGACTTCAAGTTTAAACTATAACCTTCTTAACCTTCGTGCATTTTTTTTGGTAGGGTTTTCATCAATATAGTGCCACAAAAACAATATTTAAAACCTTAGAAGTTGAATATTTCAATTTTCGATTACCAATGTTTTACATTGAAAACTTCAATATTAATATATATATTACTATGATATTAATAAATTGATAAATGAATTGAATCATAGCTTCAGTTTCGGTTTAGAGTGAAAATATAGATTTTCACTCAATTGATATGCACAAACATTCTTTTGATAGTAAATCAGTATAAGTCGGCCAGAGCAATCAATGAATCCAATGAATGTTAAAGCATCCACTAACAATTTTGAAACTTTTTTCGCATTAATAAGTTAACTCATTAAATACTTTGATTTAATTCTTACATACACATATACACATAGAGATCCCCCTGCCTTGAATTTCAAGCCAACCATCATGAATAGTGATGCAACTTGCTTAGTTCTCCACCTGCTTCCACATATACACATAGAGATCCCCTTGCCTTGAAATAAATAATTATAAAATTATTTTATAGTATTAGGTTATAATAAATTATTATAATTCTTAATATCTTCTTAAAATTTATTTATAAATATTTTATAGTTTGATTAGTGAGGTCTATAAAATTTGAAATAAATTTCTATCTTACACTTTATATACCAATGTTTATAAACTTTTTAATAAGCTTTTTTCTTTAACATTTTTAATACTCTTTATATTATTATTAAATAGCATCACCACAATAGCGTGACAAAGATATTCTACATTTTATATAACAATGTTTATAAACTTTTTAATAGGCTTCTATCCTTAACATTTTCAATACTCTTTATATTATTATTAATGAACATCACCACAATAATGTGCCAAAGAGATGCTCCAATGAGCCTATGGTAGCCTCTTGGAACTAGAATGGGAGAAGATTCAAACTTGAGATTGACTTTTGAACACAATCAACACGTTGTTTGTACTTCCATAAAGGAATCATGAAATACCTACATAATAACAAGATATTCTCCATAAGTAATGATGAAATACCTACATAACAAGATATTTTCCTTCTCCTTTCAATATGGGAAAAGTTTTTACCCTCTCCTTTCAAGATGCAGAATGTTTTGTGTCACATACAGAGTTAAAACACAAGCTCGTCTCCTACTATCACTCCCTCTTAATAGATCCCACTTCAAATGCATTTGTAGATATTCAAGGAATTACGTCTCATATCCCAAAATTAATTCATCTGCTGTAGAACGAAGCCATGATGCAAGAAGTATCGCTTGTAGAGATGGATGATGCAATGATGGCAATGTTAAAGAGTTAAGGATTGGAACCTTATAAAAGTTTGCAAACAATCCTTCCAAAATAAACCAAGTTTTGTTTTCTGAAGTAAGGAAAAAACTCTTCAAAAATGTGGAAAACATCCTTGGACCCCACAAAGTCTCTCCAAATAAGCTCTTCACTTCTTCTTCATGAGCTATGAACCTTATAATTTCTTATTTTCTTTTCTTATTTGAACAAGTCTACATTTTCTTGACCATATTAATTGAGATGCTCCTTCTCACATTTAAATTATAGTGCATTTGAGATAGAGACTAAGCTAACCTTTCCATTGGCTCGCTCGACTTACCAACTAGCCGGACTTGCTTTTGCAATTGGAAAAATGTATAGTGAATATTCTAAAAATAATTACTTCTCAATCATGAGGAGGTGGATGGAGTGCCTTATATAATTAGAAAGTCCTTGGGAAAAAGGTTTCCAGCCATGTATGTTCTACTTCCATTTGAGCTAGGTAAATGGAGCAAGAATGCATTCAAAGGTAGGGTATCCAAATGGGGCGTCATAAATATCAAGGTTCATGTCTCCTTCTCTCAATATTCTCTCATTCTTTTTCTATCTTTCTGATTTGTCCTGATGATGGACCCCCTTTGGGGTTTGAAACGTCGACACAATGAACAAAAAACTGTGGACAATCCGGATCACACCACTACAAAAACACTATTTCAAACTATGCTATTTAAATATGTAACTATCTCTTTTCATTTGGATAGACCTTGGCATCAATGAAAACTTATTTGAACAAACATTGGGTGATGTTCATCACAATCAAATATTAAGCTATGATTCTCACATTATGATGAAACTAAATTCCAATCTCTTTGCAAGACAAGGCAATGTTTGTCACATTGTGAAGTTACGTAGCATTATCTATTACAAAAAACCACACATACATAACATTTTCCATTACAAACACACACATACATATGCATCATATAATGTAGGCATGCATTTTAAAAAACATTATTAAAATAAAAGTAATTGTTAAACATAAATAAAAATTTCAATATAAACATTCTTTATATAAAGACATAAAAATAGGAAAAATTTTCTCATAACGACAAAAGTTCCTTTTCGAACCCAGTAGAATAAATATGCATAACTCCTCTGTGAATTTACATGTTTCTTTTAAACAATTTATTTCAATACATGTCATGACTACAATACTTCAATGACTATATTAATTAAAATAATTTTATATCAACTTTATATATAGAGAAATAGAAAGAGAATTTCATTGAAAATAGGAATATCCTATTTCATTTATGGATGCTTTAACCATAACAATATAGGTAGAGGGGGTGTAAATTATTTATTATTCAACAAGAATTTTATGCATGTTATTTAAAGAAATATTAATAAAACCAAATTCAATCTGAATTAAAACATTTAAATTTCCACCTTAAGTAAAATACTGCAAGATTCAATACATATATACATGAATGCGTACATATAAATAAATTGAAAGTGAAATGACTATTATAATTAAAACATTTCGAGGGAGAAGTGTCAACCATTCCATGTTCAAAATGTAATTGAGACACACATGCACGCATAGAAATATGAAAATTGGATGTCACAATTTGTTAGGTATCTATAAAGATAAATCATTCAAATAAGAAGATATTTTTTAATTTCTTTTCCAATTTCAAAAAAAAAAAAATAGCATTTGATCCCTCTCAATGGAAAATAAATTCCAAACTAAATAGATCTCATAAAACAAAATTTGTTTAAATAATAGAATAAAACTTTCCATTAAACTATATTTATAACTTTGAATGATATTAGCACAATGATATTAAAAGTGGTTGATATGGGCCAATTGATGCCATTATGTTTCTTAAGGTGATAAATTATGTTGAAGTATGTATATCAATGACTCTAGATGGAGTTATGCTAGTTGATAGTTGGAGTGTGTACAGGGGATTAGTAGACTATTGTTGACCAAGGTTATCTATGGTCAACTATGGTTGAATGTGGTTGTATATGGCCGGTATGGTCGATTTTGGTTGTGTATGGTTGATAATATTTTATTTTGGTTTAGATATAGTTGTCTATGAGTGACTATGAACGAATTTGGTTGGCCATTGTTGTGTCTTTTTTAACTATAATTGATCTTGGTAGATTATGGTTCAATAATTAGACCATGCTTATTTTAGTTATCCATGGTTTACACTATTAAACTATATTTTGATGATGAAAAATTATAGTTGACCATGGGTATCCATGTTTGACCATAGTCGGCCATGGTGACTAATTTTGATCATGGTCAATCATGATGGCTATGATTGCTTATGGTTGATCATGACTCACCATTTTTTACTACAATACACATATTTGTCCTTTGTTGATCATAGTTAAGCATATTAAATTTGGATGACTAATGTTGACCATGGTTGATCACAGTTGACTAGGGCTAACCATGTATGTCAATGTTTCCCATGATAACCATGGTTGACCATTTCACTATGGTTGACCACATTGATTATGCTTACCATGTTGGTCATGTTGATCATGGTTTGACCAAGTTGAACATCTTGATGATGGTTGATAATAATAATAATGGTTGACCATCATTTGACCATGGTAGCCCATGTTGAGAATATTTAAACATGGATAACCATGGATGACCATGTTGACCATGGTGGACAATTATGTTTGTGGTTGACCATAGCTAACAATGATACCCACGACTAATCATGGATTTCCACTATCAACAATTGTTAACTATGAATGTCTAACGTTGGCCATGTATGGAAACGCTTGAAATGTTAGCCATGGTTGACCACATTCACCATGCTTGAATGTGACATGGGGATATTACATTATGAAATATGGATGTGTTCTTCAAATTGTAACATTAGGTTATGTTCATCACATTGTGAGATTGGACAATGTTTGTCACCTTATGAACTCTATACTTTTAAGTGAGTGTAGGTTTTGATAGTTGTTGATGTTGTAGAGAATTTTCTAAAAAATTATGTAAAGGGTTTCTAAGCCATCCAACATTTTGGGTACTCACTCCACTCATCATCAGGGGAAAAAAAACGTAATGATATCAAGTGAGAGCTAAAGAGCCTTTAATAGAGAAGAATATAAGGTAGGCATTAAGAAAGTAATATTAAATCAATAATGTCAATTGTTAAAGAATACATTACTTTAATTAGGTCAAGTCAAAAGGTAGTCAACTCAAAATTGTTTAATAAGTAATGGAGAAGAAATATATATTAAATAAATTAAATCAATGGTGGAATTGGAGTGATAAGGATTAATATTTAATAAACAGTGGGGGGGAGGGGGTGCAAAACAAACAAATTAATATATAAATAATCAAATTAAGCTATACAACGTTAGATTTTGGTAGAATTGTTTGTGTTCTAGTCTTGATTTATGTCAAAGAGGCTAATCAACACAAGATCTGAAAAATCCCAAAAAAAGTTTCAAGAGAAAACACCTAGAGACATCTGAATTAAGTTAACTGACAAATAAAAGTGCATAAGCATAACTTAGAAAAAATTATTAATTAACAAAAATTAATTGACAAATATCCAAAAAGATCTAGAGTTTCACATTGACTGAGTCTAAGATGATCTTCGTTATTTATAATGATTTAATCGTTGTCGTTGGTGATCCAATGAGAGATTATAAGAGAAAATTGATGGGGATGGAGATAGACACACTTGAGCATATCAAGCAAGATGGAGTGTTAATCACTTCGGCAGATTGAGCTATCCAATGTAGTGATTTAGTAGGAAGAAGAGCTCGAGCTAGAGCAACAGTGATTTAGGGAGAAACAACAGAGATTTTTGGTGGAGTTATAGTGCAATAGAGTTAGCAGAACGAAGGCTAGATACTTCCACATAGAAACTGCATAGGGGTTTCATATAGCGTCCATTGAGGTAGTTTGATTCAACCAAGTAGGAGGTTGATTCAGTTTCTCATTAATTGGATAATTTTCCAAAGGACAAGTGAATTCATCTCAGTGGGAGAGAAAGTCAGATTAACGCACATCAAAGAAGATCTATGTAGATGAGTTACAAGCTATGTAGAAGTTGGGGCAAGGATGATTTAGCTTCTAGTTTGAGTGGATTAGAAGCTGATGAATTGATTGTTGAGAAGGGAAAATTTCCTTTAGATTTGTAGTCATAGCTTTTTCTAGAGGATTTCCAATTTGGCATCTAGATTTCTGTACTCAGATTTTGTCGATGCGTAATAATAAAAATAAACCCTCATTTGTTGCAACAGTTTTACCTTCAACATTTTTCAACTACTATTGTCCAAAAATATTTACGTTATTTCCACAGTCACTCTATTTAGGAAATTCAGGACACCATGGGAATCCATCTTGATGCAAGACAAACCTCTGGGAGGTATTGTGTAATGTCGCAAATGCATAAAATTTGGAACTGACACTTCATCTAAAACTAATCATGCATTTCACAGAAGTTTTCCATGTAAAAATAAGCAAATAAATCACTCTAGTCTCATACCACAATGAACAGGAAATTCTCAGCTTTATTATATTAGAAGAACTCGGGTTTACATGAAAATACAACCCATATAGCTGAGATCAATGGCCTCAGACAGATCTATAATAATGTCGCAATCAGTATCCATAACAAACTAAAAAACCAATACACTGCAACCAGTGAACCCTAACTGGATTCATCAAGGGAATAGAGGGGTTCTCTCCCACTCTCACTGAATCACCCAAGGGTTTTCGTCCTAGGGCTACTAATGGAGTAGAGAACCAGGTTTTCAACCTCACATACAAGAACCAATATCAAAACTAATATGTTCTTGCAATGGTACCCTCCTCCTCTTATAGATTTGATGGACTCCTCTAGAACCTTCTATTATATTATTATTTTAATCATGGAGAACCTTTCCCTCTTTTATTTCAATTAAAATATTCTCTCTAATGTGGTAAAATGGTAAATTGGCCATCACGCGGCCCCAGGTCACTAAAACTATCATCTAACCATCCCATCATGTAGATATTCTTGTTCTGATTCCAATGCACCATTACACTAAAGGGTTCTGCCATGTATTCCCCCCATAATTCCACCTTAAGCGTAATTAATTGAGTCAAGCCCACTAATAACTCATTTTTCTAAAAGTTGTCGTAATGCACTAGAATGAAATGCAAACTACGTAGATGATGGAATATAACAAGAGAATGTCATCGCCCTCATAGAAACACCTGAAAACTCCATTGGGACCCCTGATGACATAACCTGCTCCACGGACTTGGTCATCCCCTGCCCTGGAAATCCACCCATGATGTACTATGAAGAAGAATAAAATGGGGACATGACAGTCCTCCCGCCCCAAGATTTATTTCCCTTAGGAAATCCAAACCTGTGGACCAATCTGGTGGCCCAACACAACTCATACCCAATGCCTAGATCCCATAGAAACCATCGGTCCATGTCATGCCTCCAAGAGATTGAAACGTGATTGGATCCCCCAGTACTTGGATCCCATGTCCGTCTCTGACTCAACGTGCTACTCATAGATCCACATAGATCCAAATTCTACCAATAGGGAGCATCAATGATCCCTCGCTCCTACTCTGCAATAGCTCCAACTGTGAATGTTTCCCCAACAAGTATGAACCAGATCATCACATTTCTCGAATCCAACTCTCGGCATAAACCAAGGTCAATCTCATCATATTCATGTTGTGGTGAGATATTGATGAGTGGCCAGCCTACATCCTTCTGCAAACTGAAGCATGTAGCATCCCTCACCTGTAAGGGCTCCGACAATACATTGCTTCTCACTAAAAATGGTAATTCATTAGTAGGGTACCAACTCATGATCTCTTGCCAATCAAATGCATGGATTCTTGTGCAAGGAATACATCTTATATGCTGATACTAATCCATGCTCAGCTCTTGATGCTCCTGAGCAAGGAGATGTGTGCAGTATGTAGGTGGGGTTGCAACAGAATTACAAACTCTAGTGATCGGGTCTAGTAAGGTCAACCAACTACCAATTGTATCTCATGAAGTCTAAACGAAGGAAAAAAATCATAACTCAATGTATGCCAAATTTAATGAAGGATGCAATATGTGGCGATTCATGGGACGCTTTGCTAAAGATTGAATCTACTAGTGTGCAGAAGCTGCATTCATGTTAACGTATCGGTAGGAGAATGTAATCAGTGGCTGAGTTGAGGACGCCTGAATTACATCAGTGTGGCCATTTCTGAGGCTGAAAGATAGGCCGCAGACGCTGAGTGGAGGAAACAACGATTTTAGTAGCAGATGGTGTATCCTGTGGTCATGTTACTGAGTGTGTGTTGACTGCAAATCCTGAGACTATGGATGGCACATTAGAGAGACTTGGTGACTTGCTAAAGTTGTTGGACGTATCTTCAAATGAAACGATATTACCAACTACATATGGTGAGCTCCAGCCTCCTCTTGGAAAACATCGTCTGAAGATAGAGGAGTTTACTGCAGTCCTGCTGAGGGCAAGTAATTAAGTTTCTCAGCAGGAATTGGTCAAGTTGGGTGCTATCCAAATGATTATACAATTGTTGCTTTGATTATCCTTTTTAACAAATCTGTGTATCATTAAGTGGAGAGCGTTATAGTGTCGTGCTTAGAGAGAAATAATAAAAATCTTTCCTTCAGGATTGTAACTTAGTTGGAAGGATTTCCACAGCAAAAGAATGGCAACAAATTGTACCAAGAAATGTCTAGCTGATAGATTACAATGCCCAGAACTGAATTATCTCATAGAGAAATTTCTCTATTGAAAGGAAGGCGACTGATTACACGCAGCACTACATATTTAGTATTGCCTTGGTCATTTGGTCTTGTTGTAGCAGACATTGGGATTCCAAGATCTGAATATCACATATCACATGCATGTAGCAGCTTACTGATAGAGGACGATTTGGCATTCCCTTTTAAGCGTTCATTAGTGAAGCCCGGATTGGTTTTCAAGACATCTCCAGCACAAGTTCTTTTGATTGATTTTTATTCCAAATTCATCATTCTTTCGTGTTCACTATACTCTTTATACTTTCAAGGCTTCATGTGTGATGTTATCGTTATGTAACAACATTGTGTAAATTTTCGGGTCAGTAAAGAGTGTCAAGTATTATTGGAGAGTTGTGAGTGATATGTATCATTGTTGTTAGCATTACCATAGATTCTTGGACACTTTATTGTTAATGGATGTAGGGTGATTGGTTATGCCTTGCATTGCTTATCATAACCTTGTATTGTTACAATAAAAATAGAGTATCTAAAATACTTCATAAACCAGCACAACAACACTTCAATGGATGATGATATAACCAAGAAAACCAAACATAATAATAGGCCTTTCTCAAAGAAGGATTATGCCATTTTTTAGAGGGAACAACCAAAGGATGTGCAGAAGGGGTAGGAAATGGGGCACAAACTATTTTCATTTGGGACATATTTGAAGCACATGAGGGTTGCATGGAAGATTCTCTTCAAACTTGATGACCTAGATGTCGTCCTTTCTAGAGTGAGCTAGCTAGAAGGGAAGAAATTAATTTGGGCTCTAAGACCAGCTATGCCTGCTCTCATACAACCCAAGTTCTTGGAGGAACCTTGTGAAGGGCTTCGAGTTGCATATTGTCTCAGTCACATCATGAGACTAACTACACCATACCTCGTTTCAATGATGAATTTATGAGGAGAGTTTTCAAGTTAATAGTAGAGACTTCTTAGGATTTGGGCAACAGTGGAGGTCCTACATTTGAAAAGAAACTTCAAATTTTAGAAGTTATGGCTATAAATAGGACTTTTGAAGTCATGTTTGACCTAGAGTGTGATGGTTTGATCTTGAAAATGTTCCAATGCTTCTTCAGCATTAGGAAACATCATCCTAACAGAGTCATAGCAAATATGCAGTCCATCTTATCCTCATGTATGAGAGGTCGTGATTCTATCTATCGGGAGTTGTAGTCTCGATTGTTGTCTATTTGGATGAGAGACTAGTTTGTCTCACCTGTTGCTTATGGTCTAACTGTGAGGTTGGTTTGAGCAGAAAATTGGGTTGTTTAGGAGACAATTGACCAAGGAGGAACAACTTAGGTTTGGGGACTCATGCAACAAGAATGAGATGAGCTAGAAGGGACTTTTCTTCATCTGCAAAAGCCCTTGGGAACCTGACCACTCATGCTTGAGTGACGCTGTGGAGATGACAACGGTAGAGAAGAGAGATATTCTTTATGTATGTCAGGATGAGGACTCTTCACTGGGTGAGTCCATGGGTTCATACGATGTTACCTCCGAGGAGTAGGAGCAGTCATATGGAGTTGATGACAGTAGCCCAGATATGCATCCATGTGTGGCACAGGAGTATGATGAGCAGTCGATTGTTCCTATGAGGAAAGGAGATCTGGGAGAAAATGAGTGACAGATGATTCGACATAGAAATCACATAGAGGAGCATGAGGAAATTGATACACATAGTGTACGACATTGGCCATTTTTTGATAGTCAGCTAGTGGCTCACATTAAGCCCATAGTGGAGGATGAGCAGACACCAATGGGGTCGGTCATTGGAGTGGAGAAGATAGATGTGTAGGAAACCTCCATTTAGGTCATATTTGTAGACATTTGTCCTCAGCAAGTGTTGGAGGTTGGAGGGGAAGTTTTGCGGTAGGCTACTAGGCAACTGGAGTTGTTGGAGGTGGTGGTGCATCCATCTTTGGGTGTACCCATTGATAAGTTGCAAACAAATATGGTGGAAGCTAGCAAAGTTGCAATATATTCAAACAACAACCCTCTCGAGGAGTTCAAAGATAGGGATTGCAATATAGTTTGCCCACTTTTTCCCATTAGAGGGAGAGAGGCAAGATTTCTTGGACATGTTTTTATTGTCTAGGTGGAGCATCAAGAGCTAAGCATGGATCAATATCAGCATATAAGATGTATTCCTTGCACAGGAATCCATGCATTTGATTGGCAAGAGATCATGAGTTGATACCCTACTGATGGATTATCATTTTTAGTGAGAAGCATTGTATTGTCGGAGCCCTTACAGGTGAGGGATGCTACATGCTTCAGCTTGCAGAAGGATGTAGGCTGGCCACTCATCAGTATCTCAGCACAACATCAATATGACGAGATTGACCTTGGTTTATGCCGAGAGTTGGATTCGAGAAATATGATGAGATGGTACACACTTGTTGGAGAAACATTCACAGCTGAAGCTATTGTAAAGTAGGAGTGAGGGATCATTGATGCTCCCTATTGGTGGAATTTGGATCTATGCGGATCTAGTAGTAGCACGTTGAGTCAGAGACGGACATGGGATCCAAGTACTAGAGGATCCAATCATGTTTCAATCGCTTGGAGGCATGACGTGGACCGATGGTTTGTATGGGATCTAGGCATTGGGTATGAGTTGTGTTGGGCCACCAGATTGGTCCACAGGTTTGGATTTCTTAAGGGAGAGAAATCTTGGGGTAGGAGAACTGCCATGTCCCCATTTTATTCTTCTTCATAGTACATCATGGGTGGATTTCCAAGGTAGGGATGACCAAGTCCGTGGAGCAGGATATGTCATCAGGGGTCCCAATGGAGTTTTCAAGAGTTTTTATGAGGGCGACGACATTCTCTTATTATATTCCATCATCCGCATAGTTTACATTTCATTCCAGTGCATTATGACAACTTTCAGAAAAACAAGTTATTAGTGGGCTTGACTCAATTAATTACGCTTAAGGTGGAATTCTAGGCGGAATATGTGGCAGAACACTTTAGTGTAATGGTGTGTTGGAATCAAAACAAGAATATCTACATGATGAGATGGTTAGATGAGATTTTTAGTGACCTAGGGTGGCATGATGGCCAATTTACCATTTTACCACATTAGAGAGAATATTTTAATTGAAATAAAAGAGGGAAAGGTTCTCCATGATTAAAATAATAATATAATAGAAGGTTCTAGAGGATTCCATCAAATCTATAAGAGGAGGAGGATACCATTGCAAGAACATATTCGTTTTGATATTGGTTCTTGTATATGAGGTTGAAAACCTCGTTCTCTACTCCATTAGTAGCCCTAGGATGGAAACCCTTGGGTGATTCCGTGAGAGTGGGCAAGAACTCCTCTATTCCCTTAATGAATCCAGTTAGGGTTCACAGGTTGCAGTGTATTGGTTTTTTAGTTTGTTTTGGAGGCCAATTGCGACATTATTATAGATCTGTCTGAGGCCATTGATCTCAACTATATGGTTTGTATTTTCATGTAAACCCCAGTTCTTCTAATATAATAAAGTTGAGAATTTCCTGTTCATTATGGTATGAGATTAGAGTGATTTATTTTCTTATTTTTACATGGAAAACTTCTGTGAAATGCATGATTAGTTTTATGTGAAGTGTCAGTTCCAAATTTTATGCATTTGGGACATTACACAATACCTCCCAGAGGTTTTTCTTACATCAAGATGGATTCCCATGGTGTCCTGAATTTCCTAAGTAGAGTGACTGTGGAAATAATGTGAATATTTTTGGACAAGAATCGTTGAAAAAATGTTGAAGGTAAAACTATTGCAACAAATGAGGGTTTATTTTTATTATTACGCATCGGCAAAATTTGAGTACAGAAATCTAGATGCCAAACTGGAAATCCTCTAGAAAAAGCTATGACTACAAATCTAAAGGAAATTTTCCCTTCTCCACAATCAATTCATAATCTTCTAATCCACTCAAACTAGAAGCTAAATCACCCCTACACTGACTTCTACATAGCCTGTAACTTGTCTACACAGATCTTCTTTGATGTGCATTAATCCAACTTTCTCTCCCACTAAGATGAATTCACTTGTCCTTTGGAAAATTATCCAATTACTGAGAAACTAAATCAACCTCCTACTTGGTTGAATCAAACTACCTCAATGGAGGCTATATGAAACCCCTATGCAGTTTCTATGTGGAAGTATCCAGCCTTCGTTCTACTAACTCTATTGCACTAGAACTCCACCAGAAATATTTGTTGTTTCTCCCTAAATCACTGTTGCTCTAGCTCGAGCTCTTCTTCCTACTAAATCACAACATTCGATAGCTCAATCTGCCCAAGTGATTAACACTCCATCTTGCTTGATATACTCAAGTGTGTCTATCTCCATCCCCTTCAATTTTCTTTTATAATCTCTCATTGGATCACCAACGAAAATGATTAAATATTTATAAATGACGAAGATCATCTTAGACTCGGTCAATGTGAAACTCTAGATGTTTTTGGATCTTTGTCAATTAATTGTTGTTAATTAGTAATTTTTTCTAAGTTATACTTATGCACTTTTATTGGTCAGTTAACTTAATTCAAATGTCTCTAGGTGTTTTCTCTTGAAACTTTTTATGGGATTTTTTAGATCTTGTGTTGATTAGCCTCTTTGACATAAATCATGACTAGAAAAAATAAGCGATTCTACCAAAATCTAACGTCGTATAGCTTAATTTGATTATTTCTATATTAATTTATTTGTTTCGCACCCACTCCTCCCCACTATTTATTAAATATTAATCCTTATCACTCCAATTCCACCCTTGATTTGATTTATTTAATATATATTTATTCTCCATTACTTATTAAAAAATTTTGAGTTGACTACCTTTTGACTTGACCTAATTAAAGTAGTTTAATTCTTTAAAAATTAACATTATTGATTTAATATTACTTTCTTAATGCCTACCTTATATTCTTCTCTATCAAAGGCTCTTTAGCTCTCATTTGATATCATTATGTTTTTTTTTCCCTAATGATGGGTGAAGTGAGTACCCAAAATGTTGGATGGCTTAGAAACCCTTTACACAATTTTTTAGAAAATTCTCTACAACATCAACAACTATCAAAACCTACACTCACTTAAAAGTATAGATTTCATAAGGTGACAAACATTGTCCAATGTCACAATGTGATGAACATAACCTAATGTTACAATTTGAAGAACACATCCATATGTCATAATGTGATATCCCCATGTCACATTCAAACATGGTGAACGTGGTCAACCATGACTAACATTTCAAGCGTTTTCATACATGGCCAAAGTTAGACATTCATAGTTAACAATTACTGATAGTGGAAATCCATGATTAGTCGTGGGTATCATTGTTAGCTATGGTCAACCACAAACATAATTTCCCACCATGGTCAACATGGTCATCCATGGTTATCCATGTTTAAATATTCTCAACATGGGCTACCATGGTCAAATAATGGTCAACCATTATTATTATTATCAACCATCATCGAGATGTTCAACTTGGTCAAACTATGATCAACATGACCAACATGGTAAGCATAGTCAATGTGGTCAACCATAGTGAAATGGTCAGCCATGGTTATCATCGGATCTATTTAGTTTGGAATTTATTTTCCATTGAGAGGGATCAAATGCTAAAAGTTTTTTTCAAATTGGAAAATAAATTAAAAAATATCTTCTTATTTGAATGATTTATCTTTATAGATACATAACAAATTGTGACTTCCAATTTTCATATTTCTATGTGTGCATGTGTATCTCAATTACATTTCGAACATGGAATGGTTGACATTTCTCCCTCGAAATGTTTTAATTATAATATTCATTTCACTTTCAATTTATTTATATGTACGCATTCATGTATATATGTATTGAATCTTGCAGTATTTTACTTAAGGTAGAAATTTAAATATTTTAATTCGAATTGAATTTGGTTTTATTAATATCAAAAAGATTTAGAACAGTCAGTGAAGGAGCACGCTGTTAAGGTGCTCCGTAAGCAAAGGTCATTGGTTCTAGTCTCGCTGATACCAAAAAATCCAGCATGGTTCTCACTGGTGCGGTTTAGGCCGGGTGCGATCCCTAGGTGACTTTGACGGCTTAGACACCCCTGAGTCGTGGCCTCTCAGCTATAGGGTAAGAGTGATTTTCAGGATTCACCCACTTATCAACCAAACAAAAGAATTTGGTTTTATTAATATTTCTTTAAATAACATGCATACAATTCTTGTTGAATAATAAATAATTTACACCCCCTCTACCTATATTGTTATGGTTAAAGCATCCATAAATGAAATAGGATATTCTTATTTTCAATGAAATTCTCATTCAATTTCTCTATATATAAAGTTGATATAAAATTATTTCAATTAATATAGTCATTGAAGTATTGTATTCATGACATGTATTGAAATACATGTTTTAAAAGACACATGTAAATTCACAGAGGAGTTATGCATATTTATTCTACTGGGTTCGAAAAGGAACTTCTGTCGTTATGAGAAAATTTTCCCTATTTTTATGTCTTTATATATAGAATGTTCATATTGAAATTTTTATTTATGTTTAGCGATTACTTTTATTTTAATACTATTTTTTAAAATGCATGCCTACATTATATGATGCATATGTATGTGTGTGTTTGTAATGGATAATGTTATGTATGTGTGTTTGTTTGTAATAGATGATGTTACGTAACTTCACAATGTGACAAACATTGCCTCGTCTTGCAAAGAGATTGGAATTTAGTTTCATCATAATGTGAGAATCATAGCTTAATATTTGAATGTGATGAACATTACCCAATGTTTATTCAAACAAGTTTTCATTGATGCCAAGGTTTATCCAAATGAAAAGAGAAAGTTACATATTTAAATAGCATAGTTTGAAATATTGTTTTTGTATTTATGATGCCCCATTTGGATACCCTACCTTTGAATGCATTCTTGCTCCATTTACCTAGCTCAAATGGAAGCAGAACATACATGGTTGGAATTTTTTTTCCCAAGAACTTTCTAATTATATAAGGCACTCCATCCACCTCCTCACGATTGAGAAGTAATTATTTTTAGAATATTCACTATACATTTTTCCAATTGCAAAAGCAAGTCTGGCTAGTTGGTAATTCGAGCGAGCCAATGGAAAGGTCGACCTAGTCTATATCTCGAATACACCATAATTTACATGTGAGAAGGAGCATCTCAATTAATATGGTCAAGAAAATTCAGACTTGTTCAAATAAGAAAAGAAAATAAGAAATTATAAGGTTCATAGCTCAGGAAGAAGAAGTGAAGATCTTATTTGGAGAGACTTTGTGGGGTCCAAGGATTTTTTCCACATTTTTTAAGAGTTTTTGCCTTATTTCAATATATATATATATATATATATATATATATATATATATATATAATATATATAATATATATATATATATATAATATATTATTAAATATATATATATATATATATATATATAATTTGGTTTATTTTGGAAGGATTGTTTGCAAACTTTTATAAGGTTCCAATCCTTAACTATTTAACATCGCCATCATTGCATCATCCATCTCTACAAGTGATACTTCTTGCATCATGGCTTCATTCTACATCAAATGAATTAATTTTGGGATATGAGACGTAATTCCTTGAATATCTACAAATGTATTTGAAGTGGGATCCATTAATAGGGAGTGAGAGTAGGAGACGAGTTCATGTTTTAACTCTGTATGTGACACAAAACATTCTGCATCTTGAAAGGAGAGGGTAAAAACTTTTCCGATATTGAAAGGAGAAGGAAAATATCTTGTTATGTAGGTACTTCATCGTTACTTATGGAGAATATCTTGTTGTTATGTAGGTATTTCATGATTGCTTTATGGAAGTCCAAACAACATGTTGATTGTGTTCAAAAGTCAATCTCAAGTTTGAATCTTCTCCCATTCTAGTTCCAAGAGGCTACCATAGGCTCATTGGAGCATCTCTTTGGCACATTATTGTGGTGATGTTCATTAATAATAATATAATGAGTATTGAAAATGTTAAGGATAGAATCTTATTAAAAAGTTTATAAACATTGGTATATAAAATGTAGAATATCTTTGTCACGCTATTGTGGTGATGCTATTTAATAATAATATAAAGAGTATTGAAAATGTTAAAGAAAAAAGCTTATTAAAAAGCTTATAAAAATTGGTATAAAAAGTGTAGAATGGAAATTTATTCCAAATTTTATAGACTCACTAATCAAACTATAAAATATTTAAATAATTTTATAAAGATATTAAAATTATAATAATTTATTATAATCTAATACTATAAAATAATTTTCTAATTAGTCATTTTCTAATTATGAGAAAAAGTAAAAATTTATAATTTTTGAAAATTGCTCAAAAAAAATAAACCCAAAGGTTATACCCTAAATTTTTCAAAATTAAAAGCAAAGCTGCATTTGTAATCTCGCAATATAATTTTTCAAAATTAAAAAAAGGGCACACTTGTAACCTCACAAGAGTAATAGTGGGAAGAACCTTGAAGCGATTCAGATCAGAGTTCACGCACAAGCAGGACGAGTGTAGAGTATGGAGTGGAGATGGCAGAAACACGAGGATGGAGTTGGTGTCAGTCGACATGTTCTCAAAGTGTGGATTCACAAAAGGAAACATGCCATGGCCACCAATTTCAGACAAAAATATAGCCATGGATAATAGTTGTATTTCGCCCTCCACCTCCCACAAAGTTTTGCTTCTTCCAATTTCCAAATATCAGAGTTGCCCACAATAATTTTATATTTGGATATATGGACATGGATGAGCATTTCAAAATTATTTTGTTCTTGAGATTCTCTTTTTGTTTCCCAATTTATAGAATATAACAAAGTTATTTAATGTCACGATAGTCATTTTTAATTAAGATATTTTAAAAGGCTCCCAAATTAGTTATCGAACTGGTTTTTCTCCACTCCGACCATAAAATCGATTAAAACGGATGTTCTAACAGCCTCTGGCAACCGGATTTGAGACTCCATGTCTTTGCAAAATTTAGTGGGTTCTTCAGTTTGGGAAGATAGAAAACCTCAATATGTTTCTCTTTTCTTAGTTGCCTCCTTGTTGTGTTGTGCTAGGGTTTTCATGTGTTCATACTCAATTATTTGGTATGATATGTTATCTTGGGTAACGACAGTAGTGTGGGGAGCGCGACGGCTGAGCGGAGGTGTACAGGTAATGGCAGCCAACCAGAGTCGGGTTTAGTGGTATGACAGGCTATAAACATAATTCAAGTGCGTAACAACGATCCTACGCAAGAGCTCATTATCCCAGATCGCCTCCTTATGCCATATTTTCTATGGAGTCCACTTCTCATGCATTTTCACTAGATGATATCTATTGAATCTAGATCTGCATGTCTTTCTCCCAGTCCTTAAAAGAGCTCGGTTACTCGAAGGTTTAGCTCTTTTTCTCATTTTCTAGTCAGCCTGACTCAAATCTCTTATGTCCCCTGATATTTACTGCCTTCTCCCTGCGTCCTCAAGATGCAGTGGTGAGCTTATCCCCTCAGTTTTATATGTTTATGGTTTCGGCTATTTACGACTGAGACATCCTCTTTGTTTTACCGAATGCACCTCAGCTTCGGCGCGTCTGCATCTCCAAGTTGGACTTCTGATCTTTTACTATGTTTTTACTATTTTTAAATGGTTTTAGATTAAAAGGAAAGAAGCAGCTTACAAGAATTAGCAAATTTTGGATGTGATTATCGTTTACTAAAGAAATACATGAATTTTATTCCAAAAAAGGTTGTTCGTTTGTAAAAGAAAAGCGTTCCTTATTCTATAGTATATGTAACTCTTCTCATGTCTGAAAAGCCATTCTCCTGCTGGTCATGGGTTCGGGTTTTAAGATTTCAAAATTTTTGTGTCATCTCAAAGCCATGCACAGACTTTCGTTTTAAGCTAGGACCATGGTGGTGTGTATGTGAATTTTTCTATTGTTGTATAGTTTGCCTCGAAGAAGTTTCATGAGGATCTATTCTATGTTTAGGGGAGAGCAATTGGATTTCTAAGTTAAAATTCAGATTCAAGTTGCGAAAGTCCTCCGAATTGCAGTAGACTCTTCGGCTCTTGCTTCTCTCCTGTCAAACATCCCTAGTTTTCCCGATCTAGTTTCTCCCTAGGTTGCCAGATTCTGGTATTTGGTATAAGGCTTGAATTCCCATTACTTTTTAGGACTTTCTCAGGTAGATCACTCTAGATCCTTATCTATTGCTTTTCAGGACATTTAATTCTATTTTAGGACGAGAGTAAATGCTTGAATCAAATGGAGCTGTCATTCTTCAAATATCTCTCCTTTATGACGCAATCCAGCTCATGATATTGTCATCCGTCTATTAATAGGGGGACATATGGCCTAGTAGTTGAAAACTATCCCTTTCGAGAAAGTGCCTTTTGTTTCCCGAGGTTTCCTTTAGCATGTACTTTGGTCAGCCGAGAGGTATTTGATCTTTCTCTCTCCAGGCATTTTGTTCAGACATCCCCTGTCCTGTCAATTTGCAGTGCCCGACTCACATCCTCCTTGGATTTCCTCCAGTACTTATGAGATAAGGATTAGGTGTTCTATTTATGAATGGAGTATCCGTTGGACACATTTGCCATGGAGGCAATGGTCCACGCGGCCATCCAGGCAAAGTCCCTCCATGAAAATGCCAAGCTGTCTAATGATTGGCAATCCACATTGGATGATATGATGATTCGTCCTTTGGGCCCTCAAGGGGATAATATATTTGAGAAAGAGCTAAAAGGAAGGGCATATGACATAGATCGCTCAAGGAAGAGTCAAAAGCCTGTTAAATCTATTCCTCCTCCTGCAGCCATAAAAATTGACAGCGTCCACCTGGAAAACCGCATAGGAAGCCTTCAGGATAATGCACTGGTAGGCTGGTGGCGTTTCCCGGAGATGGATGACCAAAAAATGAAAAGCTGGCTTGAATTGCGGTGGAAGCCATTAATAGGATATGTTCCGATCGTGACCAAGTTATTAAAGGAGTGGTATTTCTTTCACTTTCTTAGTGTGGTTGACCTGGAAACCATTCTCAATCAACAACGGGTTTATGGTCGAAGCTTTCTAGCCTTACATAGATGGTACTTGGGTTATAACCCTTTAAAAAGCACTCCTTTTAATAACCTGATATGTGTTAAACTTCTCGGTTTGCCTCTGGAATTATGGTCGAAGGAGACTTTAACAGAAATTGGAAATGCTATAGGCAGGTGTGTTTATGTTGATCTGTGGTGCTTAGGGGAGAAAGACAAAAGAATGGCCTGGATACTAATAGAAAAAGCCTACAGAGGAGGTTTTCCGGAACACATTGATATCTGTTGGAAAGAGCAAAATATTAGATAGAGGCTAGATTTCTGGGGTGTGCCCTTTAGGTGCGCAGCTTGCCATCACACTGGTCACCTTATCAAGAATTGCACGCGGCGTTCTATTAAAAGCCGAAAACATCATGGTTTAACCAAATTCGCGGAAAAGTCTCATAGATTAAAAGCCTCTTCCCTAGAATCGGAGAAATCAGCATCTCCAAAAAGCCAGTCTCCATCTGTTCATCATAAGGAATTAAATGATGACTATCTGAAATCTCCCTTGCCACTCAAAGACTCGGATCCCATGTATAGAATTTCTCCTTCAATGCCCCCTCTGGAGATCGCCTCTAATTATGAAATTCCCCGTCCTCCAAAATATCCTTTGGAACCGTCCTCTGATCATGCAGTCCCTAATCCTCTTCCTATTACTCGTTCCGTAATAAGCAAGTAAGTCCTCCATATTCAGTCATCATCGTCGTCCCCTAAAAAGGAGAATTCACCAGCTGGAAAAGGAAAAGAATCGATGATTTCTCCCACGCCTGTTAACTCTCCTAATTCATCGCCTACAAACTCGATTGGTAGTGATCTAGACTACCTTTTATCCAAAAAATCTCTAGAACTCAGGCCGCTCACAGTTCATAAGCCCGGAAATCGTAGCTCTCCAAAGATTAGCCCCAATTCTGCAAGTAATATTACGGTGAGGAGAAAGAATAATAGGGGCAGTAGGCATTTCAGGGGGAGGGGAGAGGGTGCAGGCAGAGGAATCAGTAATCTTTCCCTGATCGACATTTCAATCATTGATATGACTAAAGAAAGGCCTCTTAGAGCAAGCATGGCCGGATCTCCTTTGAAATGAATTTCATCTTATCAGTGAACATTAGAGGTCTGGGAGCAGACCTAAAATTTTTGGCCTTAAAGAATTTCTTTATGTCGTCAAGACCGAAAATCATCTTAATTCAAGAGACCATGCATGCTACTTCTGTAATAGTTTCTTATTTCAAGAAAATGTTTCCCCTTTGCCACATTTTTGCTGTGGAAGCTAACGGCCTATCTGGCGGCTTAGCGGTGTTATGGGATCCACACTGGATCAGTGAAAAAGCTTATAGCTGTCTCGTGGGCATCCTCATATCGGCTCAAATAAGGGGCATAATGTCCTATAAATATTCTGAATATATATGCTCCCTACAAGAACAGATCGTCTTTCTGGGAAAGTCTCTTTGCTTCAGAAATTTTTGATGTTGAATTTTTATTGATTGCAGGTGACCTAAATATCACCCTTAATATGGACGAAATCTGGGGCATTAATAAGAAACAGGATCCTATTGCTGACAGAATTAAAAATGAGCTTCTAAGCAGAAATTTTGTTGACATTCTCCCTCCTAAATTGCTCCCTAAATGGGAAAATGGAAGGGTCGAGAAGGCTTATATTGCCAAGAGAATTGACAGATTTATTCTTCATGTTAGTCTAATCAACATTCTGGGCATGCCTTTTTCAACAATCGAGAATGTCTTCATTTTTTATCATAGACCGATTATCCTAGGATGGAGGGAAAAGGGGTTCAGAAAAGGCTACCCTTTTAAATTCAACAAAACATGTTTAGAAGATCTAGAGTTTAATGACATCATTTTAAAAGCTTGGAATGAGATGTCGTCTCCGAAACATTTTCCTATTTTAATGACTTTCAGGGATAAAATGGAATCAATTCGAAAGGTAGTAAAAGAGTGGCAGTTCGAAAAAAGGCAAGCAATTAAAAAAGACCTCCGGGAAATTCAAAAGGAGCTAGACAGTGCCACGGAATCCATGGCTTCTAATACCTAATCTTTTGAAATGAGATGTCGAATAAAGGATCTTCAAAAGAAAAAAAATGAAGATTTTGGAACAAGAAGAAGCTTTCTGGAGGTTAAAGAGCGGAGCGATATGGATGAAAGAAGGAGACAAGAATTCAAAATTTTTCCATAATTTCGCCAAGTCTAGACGAGAAAAGAATTCTATATGGAAAATCAGTGACAGAAAAGGGGGCTTCCTATATTCCCAACAGGATATAACAAATGAGGCGGTGGAATTTTTCAAAAATCAGTATAAAAGATCTAAAGAATGCAAAATCTAGGATATTCTATGGGGAATTGATCTGTTCCCACGGATGTTTGATGGTGATTTAAATGATCAAATCTTCCAACTAGTTTCAGAGGAGGAGCTGCTCATAACTATGAAATCCTTTAAAAGGGACAAAAGCCCCAGTCCAGATGGTTGGACGATAGAATTTTTCATTCACTTTTTTGATCTTATCAAAGCTGACCTATTGAGGATGGTAGAGGGTTCCAGAATGTCGGGTAGTATCAATCAAAAAATCTCCTCCACTAATATAGTGCTCATTCCTAAAAAGGGAGATGCTCAATCTTTCAAGGACTTTTGGCCGATTTCCCTTTGTAACATCTCCTTCAAGATTGTCTTGAAGATCATAGCAAAGAGAACCAAAGGAGTTTTTTCAGAGTTCCTAACAAAGGAACAACACAGTTTTCTAAAAGGAAGAAACATTCATGATGCAGTTGCAAGTACTAAAGAAGGTCTGCATGCTATTCATTCTAAAAAATGTGATGCGGTTATCCTCAAGATCGATCTTTGGAAGGCATACGATTGCCTAGATTTGGGCTTCATCAGGTGTTTTCTCGCAAAGATTGGGTTGAGATCCAACATGATCAACTGGATCATGGCCTGCGTTGAAATGGTGGATTATGCGATCATCATCAATGGGATTCCATCTCCTTTTTTCCGTGCGGCCAGGGGTCTTCGTCAAGGATGCCCCCTCTCACCGATTTTATTTATTCTGGCAATGAACTCTCTTAGCCTGCATATCAATAAGGCTGTCAAGGAAAACATGTGCCATCCCTTGAAAATCTGCAGAAATAACTCAATCTCCCACAATTTATTTGTAGATGATATCATTTTATTCGGCCTGTTTTGCAAGTTCACCTGGATATGCTTCTATGAAATCATAAAAAGTTTCCAAAAGGCTACGGGTTTGCAAGTTAACAATGAGAAGTCAACAATCTATCACAATGATATAAATCAGGATGATGTTGCATGGTTATCTGATATTTTTGGAATTAAAACGCAATCCATTAGTTGTGGTATCAAATATTTGGGTTTTCAGATAAAAGCATATGGTTACTCAATAATAGATTGGCAATGGATCGTGGATAGATTCTATAAGAGGATTTCAGCTTGGGAATACAGATGCCTCTCTCTGGGGGGAAGAGTGATCCTGGCGCAATCAGTATTAAATCAACTCGTGGTTTACTGGGCGCATTTATATTTTCTTCCAGTGAGTATTATTAAAAGCATGAATAGAGTAACAACTAACTTCATTTGGGGTGGTCAAGCGGAAAGAAGGAAATTCCATCTCTCAAAGCTATCCAGTATCTCATTGCCAAAGAGTATCGGAGGTTGGGGTTTGCTTGATATGCGCAATTTCGGAAAGGCTCTTTTATGCAAGTCACTGTGGAGAGAAATTCATGGAGAAGGTCCATGGAGTATCACTATTCAGATGAAATACTTAGGAAGGAAGGACTTACCATTCTGGTTCAGAAAAGGAAAGATCGGCACCTCATATGGTTCTTCAATTTGGCTCAGATTTCGCAAGATAGAAAATTATTTTTTAAAGAACTTAATTTGGTGTTTTCAATATGGTAGTAAGATCCTTATTGGAAAGGATCAGTTCCTGCGTGGTGCTGAGGAGGTCAATATACATGAATCTTTATTGAAATTCTTTCATAGAAGAGGTCTTTTCTTTTGGGACAGTTTGATTGCTGGCTAGCAGGGATCCATTCCTCTATGGAAAGATGCAGATGTTCTGGAAATGCCTCCGACGCTCGCTCTTCAATGGGAACGCATCAGGTCAGGCCTTAGAAACTGTGGCATTTTTCGATCAATGGATTCTGATTATCTTATCTGGAATATTTCAAAAGATATGAATATAGTCCGCGTTAAAGATGTATATTAGCATTTAATTGGCTCAAAGCTGCTTGCACGCAATCCTGTATTCCCTCGAATTTTCTGGAAGGATGGTTTCCCTTCAAAAATGATTTTATTCGCTTGGCTAACTTTCCACACAAGAATTTAACCTGGGAAAATTTAATGAAAAGAGGATGGCATAGGTCAGGTCTATGTTCTTTATGCAGGTTAGAGGGGGAAAATAAAGTTCACTTATTTTTTGAATGCAAAAAATCGCAACAAATATGGCAGGCTTTGGAGATCTGTTATGGAATCCAGCATAAGACACATGCTTCAATTATTGAAGCGTTTCTATGGTGCAGCGAGTAGAAGGAATCATGGAGAAGGATCTTTATTATTTCTCTGTGGATCATTTGGAAGTGGTGTAACAACACTATTTTCAATGGCATCAAATCTCCTTTCTCGGAAATCTTCTTTAATATTGTTGCTTCCTTTGAAGCCCTTCCGCAGAAGCCTCTCAAGCAAAAAAAGGATGCTTGTGCAGATCTATCAAAGGAGCTCTCATCTTTCCCTAAGGCGTTCTTCGACGGTGCTGAATAGAAAGGCTCTTGTGGCTGTGGAGTTCTCATTATGGTTAATGAAAACACACATTTTTCCATTCACTAGAATGGGGGGAAAGGCTCCAACAGCAAATCGGAGGCAATGGCTCTCACTGGCCTATTAAAATTTTGTCTCTTTCTTGATATTCAGGATGTCTCTGTTTTTGGAGATTCAAAAGTTATGGTGGATTTCGTCTCAAGAAATAGTTATATATTAATGCCTCACCTTGTTGGCTGGATGGATAGGATCAGTTTCTTCTAGGGATGTCTGGTTGGAGGCTCAATTCACCATATCAGTAGGGATAAAAATTTGCAGGCTAACTCTCTGTCAAAAATGGGTCTTCAATCAGCTCCATGTTATTGGTTTTTGCAGGTCTTTTCTAAAGGGGAAATCTTTTTTATCCAATAATTTTCTCTCCCTGACTTCTAGTTTGTGTAAGCTTGTCTCACAAGCTTCCCCTTGGCTCATTATGGTATTATGATGTTGCTTCTTGATCTTTTCTTAGCAGATTCCTCTTCCTATGTATGCTCATGTTTATGGTTTTCTTCTGCTAGTCGATTTATGTTTTGGATCTACGCCCTCTATGATCTTGGATCATTATATAGATGGGTATCTCCTTGATCTGTCTATCCTAGCAGGAATCTTTTTGTTTTCTGGAGTTGTGCTTCCATGCTGTATCTATTTTGATCCAGAGCTATGGGTCATCTTCAGATGTAAACAGATTGCCTTTTTATATCTCTCATATAATACAATATCTAGCTTTTTTGTCCTAGAAAAATGTTATCCTGGGTAAGGACACCTATTTTGAACAACTCAGATTTGGAATAAAAGGTTTGATTTCAAGAGAATTTTCTTCCTCTTGTACACCACCAAAGATTTGATATGAAAGGTAGATGAACTCGTTTTAATTTTAAAAACAAAGAATAGAATATTAAATTTAAATATCTTCTATTTCTCCATGTGTTATCCAGATTGCACCCATTACCTCAATTGGAATAAGATCGTTTCTTTTAGTTACCTTAATAGTTCCTTAAATTCTCCTCCTCGCTTGTTACTAAACATAATTCCAAAATTGTGTTTGTCATAGACAAATATCTTTCTTAGAAGGAAACTCACATATCTTCATTCATAAATATATGTGGTCATGTCATGTGTACTTATAAAAAGTATAAATTATTTTGATAAACTTAGAAACATTAAATATATATAACTTAAAAGAATCTATAGTTGCCTTTTGTTTCCCTTTGTGTGTAACAATATCCTTATATTTTGTTTCTTTAATCTAGTATTTCTTTAATTCATATGCCCTTTTATTGTTTTATATGTTGCTTTGTTCCCTTCTCATTCCTCCAATTCATGGAAATTTTCAAGGACCATGGTCATGAATAAGGAAGAGTCTATATCTCTTAAAATAATTTTTGGATTGTTCAGTACGTTTGTATCTAATTTTTCTATTCAAAGCATCTATGTCAAGTGATTTGTAGCTAATAAGATCGAGTGAGTAAAAAATTGTACACTTATATTCATTAATTGCTTTTATGTTTTTACTATATATATATATACTTCAATTTTTGCCAATTACAAATTCTTAAAGACATTGGTATTATTGATCTATTAAATGTACCAGTTTGCAAATATTCTAAAGTAATTAGATTATAATAGCTGAGTAGAGAAGTCATTTTCAACAATGTAAATGAGGAATTATAAATTTGATACTGAAAGTTTTTTTGCTTTTATATTTATTTTCAATAATGTAAATGATATATTATTAATCTAATATCTCTTAATTAAGGGGATTTAAATTTCTCTAAGATAACTCCAAAAAATATTTGATCCCTCAAAATTTTTGGTAGATCCTGAATTAAAATAGATGTAAACAAAATTTTATTACATAACATATTTCTTAGATGCAAAGACTTTTACACTATGAGAATTTAGACACAATATATATTCCTTCAAAAAAAAATTAAATAAAATATTTTCTCATTTTTTACCTAACAAATTATTATTTCAACACCAAAATCTTTACAAATTCTAAAACCATTTTTTCTTTGAACCACCCAGCTAGAATACATGAGAAATCCTGAAAAACACTAAATCAAATAGAGATTCTAAGAGCTAGGAAAACATTCCTATGGTGTTGCTTTAACACAAACAAAAATCCCATGTTAAAAAAGTAATATTTAAAGCAACAAATGAATAATATATTCTATGTTATTTTTATTACATGATAGGTTTTCCATACATTCAATAAAGATATACAAATGGTAGTATAATATTCTAAAAAATGATAGAAACACAAAATATTTTGAAAAGGAAGAGAAACACAAAAAAATTATTTTCCTATCTCTAATTTATTTTTTTTTAAAGAAATGTAGAAAATATACTTTAATAGAAAATGTTTATTAAGGAATATATTTAGAGACAAGCCTATAATTAGATTATATTAGAGACTAGCCTATACCCATCTTAACATTAGATCTACCAGCTGCCAAGAGGGATCAAATCTCTCTTAGCTCTAAAGAAGTTTGTATATCAAGAGATTTGATCCTCCTTGGTGCTTCTTAGATCCGGAGTTAAATTAGATCTAGGTTGGTTTAATTTCCTCTTTTAAATATGCCATATTCCACATGAATACCATGGGCTGTATTTATTTATTTTTTATAAGGTTATTTTTATTTTGTTATTTTTATTTTTATCATTTTACATCATTTTGACATACTTAAAATGTTTACATTACATTATATTAATTATTTTCTTTAATTTTAATTTTATTTTTATGTAGTTTGAATTCGTCAAAAGAATTACATTATAACATCTTTTTTAAATTGTTTTTTTTTGTGCAATTTCTAGAAATCGAAATATGGTATTGATAGTTATAATTATTATTTATTTATTTTATTTCAACCAAGTCAAAACCTTTAGGGCACTCCAACATCTCCCAGTGCATATTTTCTTTCAGATTTAATTTAGAAGATATAGGATAAAAATATATATATAATATTTTGATTTTGAAATTAGTTATGGTTCTTGGGCATGTGGTTTTAATATGTCATGGTATTGGCCCATCGTATTGTATACTAACCTATTTGCATGTTAATATTGTCCATAGTAAAAATTGGGTGAACATACATGGTCAAGAATCTTGTTATATTATAAGTTTACTATAAGAAGTTAGTTTTTATGTGCTTATTATTAAAATTAAATATGGCTATGAAATAATTTTTTTTCACTGACGGCATACCTTTTTATTTTAGATTTAATTTAAAAAGTGTTATAAAATTAAATTAAACTAAAATATTTAAAAATTTGTAGACATACAATCTTTCTTACATTACACGTAACATCTACTCTCTCCCTCTCTCTCATAGTGGTTGTAGAACACCTCTCAGCCAAATAAGCCAAAACCATGTATTCAAATCCTCTACCACAACTTAGAACAAGATGTCTGGCTATCTCAAATGTTGAATAAGATTAAAAAAATATGAAACCACAACAAAAAGCCTAGACCTGAAACCAAGTGTGAAATAAATATGCACTAACTTTGAATCTCAAACAAAATCCACATCTACAAATCTAAAATCTTGAGTTAAAATAGATCTAAGCTTGCTTAATTTCATCCTTTAAATATGCTAGATTCCACATGAATACCATGGACCATTTTTATTTAATCTTTATAAGGTTATTTTTATTTTATTATTTTATTTTGACATACTTAAAATGTTTACATTACATTATATTAATCATTTTCTTTAATTTTATTTTTATTTTTATGTAATTTCACTTAGTCAAAAACACTACGTTATAACATCTTTTTCATATTGATTAACTTTTATTTTTTATTTTTATTTATTTATTTATTTTCATTTCCACTTTTAGCTTTATGCGATTTCACCAAGTCAAAACATTGTATTGAAGTAATAATTATTAATCTTTTATTTTATTTTATTTTTTTAATTTAATTTAATTTTATTTTATTTTATTTTAGCCAAGTCAAAATGTTTAGGTCACTCCAACGTCTCCCCTTGCATATTTTATTTCAAAGCTAATTTAGAAGGTATAAGATAAAAATAAATTAAAATATATAAAAAATAGTTTAATTTTGAAATGAGTTATGGTTCCTTGGTATGTGTTTTTAATATGCCATGGTATTGGCCCATGGTATTGTATAATAACCTATTTTCATGTTAATATTATCTATAGTAAAAATTGATTGAATATACATGGTTAAGAATCTTGTTGTATTGTAAGTTTACTATAAGAACTAAGTTCTTATGTGCTTATTACTAAAATTAAATATGACTAAGGAATAAAAATTTTACACTACTACATCTCCCGCATACCTTTTTATTTTAGATTTAATTTTAAAAGTGTTATAAAATTAAATTAAACTAAAATATTTAAATTTTGTTGACATACAATATTTCTTACATTACATGTAACACCTACACATCTCTTTAATACTCATTGTAGAGCACCTCTAAGCCCAATAAGCTAGAACTACGTATTCAAATCCTCTACTACAACTTAGTAAAAGATGATTGGATATCTCAAATGTTGCATAAGACTAAAACATATAAAACCACAAAAAAAATCTAGATCTAAAACCAAGTGTCAAATAACTACAAATGGTTCAAGATGATTGGATATCTCAAATGTTCCATAAGAATAAAAAATATAAAACCACAAAAAAGATATAATCCAAAACCAAGTATCAAATAAAGATGCACCAAGTTTGAATCTCAAACAAAATTCCACATCTACAAATCTAAGGGAAAGCTCCTACCACACAATATAAGCTTGGACGCATGGAAAATAGTGGGTAAAGATATCCACACTCCTTTGCCTCTTCTTCAATTAGTCTTTTTAGTTTTTTTATTAAAATCTGATTTATCAAGTAAAAACAACTTCTTCTTTTGTTAATTATTTTATTTTAACTTTACATTATTTATGATTTTTATTATATTTGACCTAAAAATTTCTGAAATGTAAACCAATTTATATTTTATTATTTGGTATATAAATTAAAAAATAGTTTTTTATATTAAAACAATTCCGCAATAAAAAATATTTTAATTACATTTTACTATAGTTAATTTATAATATCTCTTAATTTAGTTTTAGTTTTATATTTTCTTGTTGTAGGTTTAGGTTTTTAGTATTAGTTGTAAGTTTAGTTTCAGATTTTGGCTTTTAGGGTTAGATTTAGGTTTTAGTTTTAGGTTTAAGTTTAGTTTTTAAGTTTAATTTTTATTTTTTCTTTGACGTTTTAGTTTTTTATTACACATGCTTTAAATTTTAGGTTTTAGTTTTTGGTGTATAAAATAAGACAACCATTTTACCCATATTTAGAAAAAATAGAAAAAAAATAGATGTCACCATTTCCGTTAAGACAAATATTTCCAAAAAAATAAACAAATAAACTATAATTCAAAACTACACATAAATTATCACATTATTATATGCTAATATATAGAAGTCAATAAATAATCTACAACCTACCGTATATTAACAATTGATTTAATAGCTTTCTATCTTATACATTAAATATCCCTTTAACTTAATTTAATAAACTATGAACCAATTACAAAATGTTTAATACCTGTTATTAACAAAATACTTTTATTAATGATAAACAAACACGAAAATCAAACCCAACACGAATCGCCTCATAGCGAGCGTACACATTGTTTGGCCCTCATGTTGTTTGGCACTCCTCACCCTTCACTTCTCCTCAATAGGAGATGCGCATGGAAGGGACTCCGGCGTACCCTCAGCGCACCGCACCTGTACCTACTAGCAATTGTCCCAACAGGTACAAAAAGAGGCCGATAGGATTATTAAATTAGAATTGTTGATTTTTTCTAGAAAAGATGTTGGTTCATTACATGTAACTACTTAAGTATAAATTCATAAAAAAATCATATATCTATTCTAAATAAAGAATCCACAAAATCTCTGTTTAAATATATGTGCAAACACCACATAATTTTCATTTGAATTAGTAATCTTCAAAATGAGTGCACTAGTATTCAATTCATTAATAGTTGGGAACATTTTTCAAATTTTAATATCCATTCAATTTAATTCCTTTATTTTATAAAACTATAATAAAAAAGCAATCTTAGAAAATCCTTTTATGAATATCTTATACTATCTAGCTGCAAGCCCATGAATAAAATTATTTAAAATTGTTAAAAAATAAATTTAATACTATTCAAAACTATGTAAAATTAATTACATTAAAAAATTAAAAAAATACATTCATGAAATATTCCAACAATTCTCACCTCATACATGATTTATCTTTTCCAGCATATTCAAACCCAAAATAAAATAAAATTTAAAATGTGAATCACTTTAGCGTTAGCTGTTCCATCTCGTACGTTATCTTATTTGAATTCTATCACTCCAGCGACAAATGGATACACTATTCCTGATCTGCCCGCCCAGTGGCAAATTCAAGTGAATACATACACTATCCCCAATCTGCCCGCTAGATGGGAAATTCAAGTGTTTGACGGCCTGAAATATATCTTGGGCGATCAGCCGAGCGTCCATCGAAGATCCGAGCAGACCTGCTCTTCCCAAGCCGGCGAATTTCAAAATTAGGGATCTTCCAAAGAAAAAATCCGTACGAAAGCAGAAAATCACTGATTAGGCATACCTTGAGCCAGTGGAGTACTGCACTCCTGTAACGAGTCGCAAAGATTATAGCGTCGAAATCCTTTTCTTGATTGTCTTCAAACTCGACCCCAGCGGCCGTTGCGCGACGGAAATTTGGGACAACCTGCCATTAAAGTTGTTAACGGAGAACTTGGACTGGCTTCGAAATTCTGCGGGAAGAATGGAGTCAATTTACCTTAATTTTGCCTTGTCGTATTTTGGCCCTGTCGTCGTCCAGCACCGGGTTTTCCCGATCTTGAACTTCATATCGAACGGTCCTTGCACGAGGCGGCGTATTCCGAGAGAATTCGTGTTGCCTGGGGTTAAATTACTGTACATGACGAACAAATTGTCCACCATTCGCAATGGCAGCAGCTTCAGCAGTAGCATCGCAACAGAGAATGTGGATCTTCCAAGAACTTTTCGCGGCAGGACATGGCGCTAAGCGCGAAACCAGCAGGCATGCATGCAGCCTAGCCAGTAAACTCCGAGCATTGTGCCATAAACTCGGTGCACAGATGTGAAGTGGATAGGTAGAATGGCAAAGATAATAGAACCCGCGTGGTGTGCCATGTGATGGCGCTAAGCGCGAAACCAACGAGCATGCATGCAGCCTAGCCAGTAAACTCCGAGCATTGTGCCATAAACTCGACGCACGGATGTGAAGTGGATAGGTAGAATGGCAAAGATAATAAATATAGATTGCAAAACAAGTGTTAGCGTGAGAATGAAAAGGACGACGAAGGTCCCTTTCAAAGGAAGACTTATCGGCCTAAATATTGAAAGAGAATTCTAGATTATTGAAAAAAAATATTTTTTTGTCATAGTGGATTCCAACAATTAAAGGAAAGTTTATTTTACTATGTGCTTATATGGGCATGCAAGTTATTATAGCAATGGGCACAGTATTTTGCATTGAAATTTTTAGGTTAAATATAATATAATTTATTTTATTTCCGAACAAAAAAAATTGCTTTTCATTTAAAAAGAAAGTTCACATATGTTGAGAATTAAAAAAAAAAAATCTGTCAAAACCAATCCAAAAAATTTATGAAACTCATACAGAGTCTCAATCCTATCATATAAATAACGATATCGAGATATGAAACTCATAGAGTCTCAATCCTATCATATAAATAATAATATCGAGATGCACTTTCCTTTATAGCTCCAAAATAAGATGTCTTTCCCTTATACCTCCTAAATAAGATATCGGTTGTTAACCAGTTGCGATGTTAACCGGTTGTGGTTAACTTCCTGAGATAGATTTGGATTCCTAACATTTATCTAGATCAATAGTAGACCAAAAACGGACATAGACCCAAATAACTCTAATTCTAGATATTTTCATAGAAAAAAAAAACACAAATTCAAAAAGTGAGAGAACCACCCTCATATGTCATATCCATACCTCTGTAGCAAGCCCATGCAAAAAACAGAGTATTTAATCTTTCTTACCACCTGAACGCAACCTTCCTTTGATAAAGAATCAACCACATTGTTATTTTCTCGGAAGATATGTTAGACAGAAATCTGTTATTTTCTCGGAAGATATGTGAGACAGAAATCCTAACTCTCAGAAGACATTGTTATGTGAGACAGAAACCCTAACTTTCTCGGAAGACATTGTTATGTGAGACAGAAATCCTTACTTTCTCGGAAGACACTGTTATTTTCTCGGAAGATATGTGAGACAGAAATTTTAACGAAAGACGTGATCAAAGAGTGGGTTTTATCCAACTAGTGAGATCTAGAGCATCTAGAGACAACTAGTGAGATACGGAGCATCTAGAGACAATTGGTAAGATCTGGAGCATCTACAGACAATTAGTGAGATCCGGCACATCTAGAGTCAAGTAGTGAGATCTGGAACAGATTTTCTCATTAGATAATCACCATATATCAATCTCAACAATGTCCAACTATTTGGCACAAAAATATATGCCAAATATATGCCCCATAGTGCCAAGACATATGCTCGGGTATTAGAGCCAAGAAGAGCTCTGAACTTGTAAAACTATCCAGGACTCATCATAATTGTTGCATCTCATCATAATTGGCATCTCATTGTTGCATCTTTCATCTCCATGATGAAGATGCCCCGTCAAAGAAACCAACTAGAAACATGTTCCATAAGTCCTTTAAAATATATATTTTGTTTAGAATATTTCCTGTAATAAAACCTTTCTCCATAATGTAGGTTGCAATCTTGATTCTGAATCCCCTGACATTCGGATCTCTCTAGTCAGGAATCTCTTAGCATTTCCTCATATGACAAATGCCCCGTAGTATGTATAAAAGAAGAGCTATGAAATCCTTATTCTCTGCAAATCATTGAGACAGAAAATCACCAATAGAGGACTGATTCCACACTGAATTGATATAAAGAATGTGAACGGCCTTAGTCCTGATAGTGACAGCGATAGCACAAGGGCACAAAAGATATGAGACATCTCCAAAGAAAGCCTAACAAAGAGTGCATCTGCCAGGGCCTTGGAGGCCTCTTTTGATCAGAGTGGCTCACGTGAGGATTTTATCATAGACCATTTATCAACAACAATATTTAGGAGATATCCCAACTCCCCAGTTTTTGAAACCTGCGTAGACTCGAATCCCTCATATTGCCCTGTGACAGGAATTGGTAAATCCCTTTTACCTCAATCTGATCCTTAACGATGCTTCATTCCATGACAGCTTATTGTCCTTTATTGTTAATGTGATACCAACCTTCTTCAGATGAAAATTATATGCATCCCATTCTTCAACAAAATCACCAGAGAAACCCATGTTTTTGGTGGATGTTTTTGAGTTAAAAGAGTTATGATGTGAATAGTTTATTCATCACACTATTTTGTTTAATTTGAGTCACCAATAAATGTGTTGTGGCTCATCTTCAGGAGCCTGGAAAAATGATAGAATAATCTAAATAAATTTAGATTTCTCATCTGGATAAAGGAGATGAGCTAGGGCATGCTGAATCCAAACATCACCCTAAATAAAACAATAAAGGTCAAATCTAAGCTTAAGTGAAAAGAACACTATTATCCATTCACTTGTATTTATAATTACACACCATCTGACTTAACATAAACAAACTTTCAAAAGCGTCATCCACCATATTTTTAAGAGATTTGAGAAAAACAAACAAATCAAAAGAATCACAATTCAGCCTCGTAACTTCGATATATAAAATCAATTCATGGCATTACAACAAAATGCACTTAAAGACTAATCGTTCCCGCAGTCGATCGAGCATTCCCTTTCCATCAAATGGCCTTCCATTCTCCTCATAAGGAGCACACCATGTATACGTATATGTCTATGACAATTAATCCATTAACTGTCATAATCTATGCATGGCAACAAACAACAGAGATCCAATATAAAACATATGAAAGCAATAACAGAGGCAACAAAACAACCCACAATACTTTACTTATTCTGCTCAGATTGAACATTTGTCTCATCGATGGTGTCCATCTCCGAAGTCTAACATGTGTAATATTTGTAACATTCATCATCACAGAAAACCCACAACGAAAACTCCCAGAAACTAGCTCTCATCTTATTGGTCGTTCAGCAGAGTATTAAAGCTCAGCATAGCGTATAATGCCCTAGGGCATATAATCCTCGAGCCTTTTTTTTTCAGAAATTTGTATAACAGAAGAAGAGGAAAGAGAAAGCCCTTCAAGCGTCACGGAACAAAGCCCTAAGGACGTTATTTTCACAAAATAACACATAACATGGGGTCATCAGAGACTTAAATACTAGTAATCACAAGATATCATGTTGTTGCAGTTATTTAAATCATCATTTGATCCCCTCATGACCTCGGAATGCTTCGAAATATGACCACATACCGAAAATAGCGGAAACAAAAATCCCATTAATGAAACAGAATTAGAAACTGAACCAAAACACAGAGACGAACAAGCAGAGAAGTCGAATCTGGGGACGAAAACCCCTTTCCAAAACAAAACAAAACAAAAAACGCAGAGGCAGAGGGTATAGAGAATTCATACCTGGGCATACAACTTCAAATTTATTTAAAAATTAATGAAAGAAAATAAATAACCATGCTACCAATTCTCGTATAATTAAAAGACCAAAGACAGGAACGAGACGCATTCCCTCGAGAGCGAATAATCACAAAAATAAAGTCATTCAGAAGAGATACTATGACCTGCCAGTCCAGGAACACCAACATACCATGAAACCCCTGTCGCTTTCGATGGCCACTTACGATGTTGAACTCTGCTTCATTGATCGACATACGTAGAAAAAGATTAACGGTTGCCGCCTTACCATAACCCTCGCTTGCTGGTATGTTTTACTTCGTTTTAAAGATGTAACGACAAGTGTTAACGTGAGAATGAAAAGGACGAAGAAGGTCCTTTCAAAAGAAGGTTTATCGGCCTAAATATCAAATCACGTTGTCAGTCATACTCGACCATTGAAAAGATTCAATTTGTCATGAAAAATCTAAAAACAAATGTCCATAAAGCATAAGAGATGCACACTATAAATAACGGTAATTGTTTCAACGAGGATTTCCAGTTGGAGGAAAATGTCAATTTTAATTTGAAAAGATTCAATTTGTCATGAAAAATCTGAAAACAAATGTCCATAAAGCATAAGAGATGCACACTATAAATAACGGTAATTGTTTCAACGAGGATTTCCAGTTGGAGGAAAATGTCAATTTTAATAGATTTGAAATTGTATATATTGATTTACTTGCCCTGGGGTCTGTCTATGATAAATCAGTGTAATAAGGGAAAAGACAGTGCAACAACTATTTTTTTTTTTAAGCAATGATCACTTCCAGAATCAGAAGATAATCAAAATTGCCAATTATTTCAATGGTTTTAGCACTCCTCGTTATCAACTTATCTTTGATATTAAATTTTCATTCAGAGGCAATATTCACCACAATGGGTCGCTACACTCAACATTCAAAACGGGGGTCTGCCCAAAAGGTCTGGTTTCAGAAAGTGTCTGGCAATCATGGTAGCAGAATTCACCATGCATGATTCAGACTCGTATCATACCTGGCTTAGTGCCAAAACAAGGATAAGTAAACTTTACTCGGCAAACACTTGCTGATAGAAAAAACTCAAGAAACCCTACTCAGACTTGTCAATAACTCATGAGTTTTTCAGACCCAGAGTGCTTGACCCCGCAAAATTTTTTCGAGTGAAATACAGAACTTTCCATGTGGTTTTTGTTTGCCAAGGTTTTTACGAGTTCAAGTCATATTATTTTAGATTTTAATAATAATAATAATAATCTAATTTAAAATCAGGCCAAGTCACATACTAAATATGAGATCCCTTGTTTATGGAATGCAGAGATTTCACTGCTAAAGCCTGCAAAGGCCTACATCCTCTATCCTTCATACATACAGCACGGGTTCTTAACCATATTAGGCCCACTTAAAATGTACTTTTTCAATAATCCAATTTTAATTTCACAGCCAAGCCAGACAGCAATTTTATTCATGCCTCACCGATAGTCGCTGGGTGACACTTGAGTAGTTTTTAAATTGTTTTATTCGCCGAGCTTTTGAGAAGTCGAACTCATACTAAATTTCTCCTGCTTTGTTGATTCTCGCTACTTTGGTCGCAATACTTCTGAAAGAATTGCCTGATAGCCACAGTGTTTTCGCAGTAGCTTCTCCATAAAAGCAATATTACTAGTGCAATACAATGGGGTCTTAATAGTGTTCGCAGTTCATGGTGTTTAGTATTGCTGTCAATAGCCTTATGTTGTGTCCGACAACTGAACCCTACAGACAATTACAATTAGGGAAATTCTGAAGAGAATGTTTAATTTTATACGTTTTTCATCCATGTTTCATAAATGCAGATGCCATACAAAAATTTATGTAGTTTGAGTTGGGTGTTCTCCTCAAATATTTCAGCCGTAGAAGGTTTTAACTTTAATTTCCAAAGACTTGCTTTCAGTTAGGATCTTCTTCGACAAATTCATTTCAATTAGGGTTTTTTTTTTCAAAGCGTAAAAAAATTGCAGGGTATTGCTTCCGATCGGGCCATTTTGAAGGATTTTTCTTTTGTTGAATATTTTCTAAATTCAGGAAACTTTTACTCGCATATTTCAGAGTTTGATGGACTCTGTAGAAACTCCTCGTGCTATATGCAATGAAGATCACATTCATTAGAAATGCAATTCTATCTGAAAATCCACGTAATTTCAAAGTGGCATCCGGGGAATGAAGCTGTTTCGCGAGATGAGGATTAACGAACAAGACACTCACCGCGTAAATTGGCTTCTCAGAATCGTAATCGGCAAATGCTTTCCTATCTCCACCTCGAAGGCGTTCCCTCCATTTATAGCAAATCCGACATGGGCATGAGCAACACAGTCGACGAGGCTTTTGGAATAAATAGCCCTCTACTCCAAGTAACCCAGAAAATGAAATCCCGTGGGACTTTTGCAGTGTAAGCACAATTTATGCCGCCTTGATCTTCAAAAATATGGGTGTTAGGTTGTTTTGCAGGGTAAGCACAATTTATGTGAAAATTTATGCTGCCTTTCTTCAAACATATAGGTGTCAGGTTGTTTTGCATATATGAGATATGATTATATAATTCGAATTTTTTTAATCAAATTTAATTGCCCTAATGGTGCACTTATGAGGGCTCGGCTTATATTCTATGTTGCCAAGTTACTCTCTACCGCTATTTGTGGACGCTGTGGACGCTCGCTGATCGAGTTTTTTTTGGAATGGTTTATCAGAGGGGGAGGAATTGTTTGGATGGTTGGAATTTGGGCAAAATATTTCAAAAAATCTTCCAGTAGCAACTTCTAGGGCACCCAAAATATTGAAGTTTGACAACTATAAGTTAGATTTAGAAAAATTCCTATGTCATTTTATCAAAATATGGCCGGAACTTCCATGATTTTCAGGGCAAAAAAGCATTTTGGTTAGACTACAGTTTGTTTTTTGGGCTCATTGAATTTCATGTGGTGTGATAATCAACGAGTGTGGGATTTTATAGGGAAAGAAGGAATAAATGTTTGTTTTAAAATATTCAACATAAAAATAGATTTGTGTTTTAATATGTTTTAATTTTTATTTCCGAATTCAGATATATGCAAGGTGATGTTAGAGTTGGTACATTTGTGTCATTTGTTTTAGTTTTGGGATGGTACTCCCTACACCATGAATTAGAAGTCCTTATATGTCTAGTCTCCTCCTTACTTACTCTAGTTTGGTAGGTTTGAAGGTTGTCCTAACACATAGCTAGTTTTATTATATGTAAATTTTGATAATGCCGCAATCAATTGTTGATCTCTTCCTCATTGACCAAATGATGATAAATTTCCTCCCTTTGAGCTTGTCATTTAGAAGTGGAAATGTCGCCTAACCCTAATGTTAACAGTAGACGAGAACCTAGCGCCTTGATTAGGAGCCAACCATTAAAGGCTAGGGTCTAAACCCATTGACAAATATAAGTTGCCACTCAACATGAGAATGACACTTGTTGCATATAATGTGTTTCTTTATGATGGCTAAGTAATCTTTAGATTTTAGATGTTTGTTTTAAGATGTTTGTTTTTACATTTTTATAGTTATGTGACCTTTAAAACATGGATTATATTACTTGTTATATCCTTTGTGATAGTTAAATGATTTCACTTCCTAACTTTTATGTTTATAATGTATTTGTTTATGGTAGTGAATTTTAATGTCCCATTTTTGTTGGAGTAGGACAATGGGCCAACAAATTGTTAATTTCCTAAATTGTCATCACTTAAACCAGGGGAAACAATCTTTATTAAAATTCACCATGATGTAAATTCAAATTATAGATTTTGATTGTACAAATAGATTCAACGCCCTCAAAAACCTCTCCTACACTTGGATTATATCTATGCATTTGATATATGTGATTTCATTGAATAATATTGTTTTTTGTCAAATTCTTGTCAATTTTCTTTTATTTAAGCTCTCATAATTTTTGTCAAATGACAAAATGTTGATTCATTAACCTATTATCATACTCCATTTTTATTTATACAAAATGCTTTGTGTGTGTATTTATATTAATACTCAGCCAACTTGGGATAGAAAGTTGTGTTTATTGAAGGGGCTCCAAATGAATGTTGTTGTTGGAAACCATTATGGAAGCTCAAAGCGCTACTAAATTTAAAATTTCTAAATGGTTAGTTATAAACAATAAAGTTTTACGTTGGGATAGTTTTCCATTTTCTTTTTCCAGGGACCATAAATATGTTACCTATGTAGAATGAATGAGGGCATGATCAGGTGCTCAAAATTAGGCTGAAAAATCAAATTGTCAGAATCTCTATAAACTTAGTTTCAGATCGAAGAGCTCGTCATCCTGATTCCAACAGTGTGAACGACATTCGAATCCAAGCTCATATGAAGAAGTTACAGCAAGTCAACGTTCAGGTTTGACTTGGACAAATGGCAAGAAAAGATGATGTGGCAGGGTTCTTCATCGAATGGGGAAGCGCCAAATGGCAGGTCACCATTGGCCCCTGCATTTTGAAAATTGCATGTTGCAGGTGGGTCGACATTAAAAATCGGCCCCAGAACAAGCCAGGGTGTGATGCGATAATCGCAATCACACATCGCAACAAGACAAGTGGAAAGGCATTAAAGAATCAACCCCCAAGTAGGGAAGGGTTGCAATGCAATAATCGCAATTGCACACCGCAATAAATGTTGAAAATACAACAAGATGATGGAGCTTAGTGGAAAGGAGTCCCCTTCACTAAGTGGGCCCGCAGGCGAATTATGGCGCAAATTCTATTTTTAGACATATGGATCATGTCTATGAGTTGTAAGATGTTGTTTATGGATGATTGGTCAAGTTGGAAAAAATAGATGGACTTCTACTTTTAGACAACAACGGTGACACTGTCAAGTCTAAATATAGAGCATTCAAATATTATTAGCTCATAATAATATTTAGACTATAAACTTTATCTTATTCTCTTGGAGCACCTTAGTTGGAGTTACATATGTGGCACATGCAGCTGACAGAAGGAATCATGTGGTTACCTATGGATTGACTGAGTTATTGCATGCAGGACTTCAGTTAGAACTCAATTGGTTGAGTTTAGTGGAGCTGGAGGTGGAGTTGATGGAGTTGTGTTCTGTTTGACTTCGTTGAACTGGTTGTATTTAGTCTAACTGGCAAATAGACTAAGTGATGAGTTGTGTGAATTAGTTATTAATTAATTCACTAATTATTAACTCATAATGCAACTGAAGAATACATCAGTTAACTCAATGCAGGTATAGTTTAGTGGAGACAGGTGTTAGAGATTGAGATTGCTATCAGTTGTGACTATAGTTGTGCATGAGATCTTGCACAATCAGTGGGATTGAGTTATGCCAATGAGAATTGTG
>APFE031553993.1:0-15394 GCA_000404065.3 Pinus taeda | reverse complement strand
GATTCCAGACGTGAACGAATTCCAACAATGGAATGCTCGATATTGCATTTCTGAAGAAAACATCCATGTGAAACTATTGAATCCCGTACCTGCAAGATTTATTAAAAGAAACCCAGTGAATGGAAATCAACAAAACAGAATATTACAAATTATAACAACACAATTATTTCAAAATTATATCCATGCTGACCTGGCATTTATCTATTTTAGTTGGTGGCAGAAAACGGGGTGATGTGAAGATTGGCTTCTTGGCATCATAAAAACAGAACTTTGGAACCTGCAGCTCAAAATGAGGAGTACAACAAAAGTTCAGATAACCACAGCTTTGATATATATATATATATATATATATGAAATCAGAGCCACTTCATACAATAGATAAATTAAGATGAATTTATTCATTTAGCACAGGATATCCTATTAAGATTGACTCAATTGTATAGCTTTTTAGTACCTTGAAAGTAGCTTCTCGGGTATTTTTATCAATTTATCAACTTAAATTTAGTGAAGATTATTTCTACATTAAAAAACACAAATTGTCCTGTTTGCAATTGATCAATACCATTGATCTAAGAGGCATTCAAAGCAGCCAATTGCAAAGAAGAGATGATACAGAGGGATAGGGTATGGTGTGATGGTAAAACCATTCACTGTCATGACGTCCATGATATGTATAGTAACTAGTTGGATGAAGCCAACATTCAGTGTGATTGATAAGCTTAAGTTGAGATGGAAAGTTTAGGATGCAGAAACCAGATTCTTTTATGGAACCAAACCTATCTAGATTAGCCAATGTTCTGGTAAACATGGAGTTCTTGGCTGGTTGGTTCTCTAATAGGGTTTTGCCAATAAGCATAGACTTGCCAAAAAAGGCCTAAGAGACAGTCTTTGTGCTCAGTGTGAAGAAAAGGAGGAGCTCGAGCAAATATTTTGAGAACATAAGTTTGCTAGACAGTTATGGAATGAGATCTTTCAAAGGTGTCAAAAACTTTTTTTGTGTGTGTATTAGACTTGAGAAACTCTTTTAGGATACCTATGCTTGTGTAAGTGGGTGAATTCTCGACATGATTAACTGTTTCTAGTTCTTATACTTACAACTGTCTCCTCCACCTGGCTGGTAAGGTGTATGGTGGCTTTTGATGCTTTTAAAAGCATGGCTACTTGGGAGCGGGAGCGACATTTTCAAAAGCTCCTGGGTCAAGAGCAATTTTGGGAGCGAATTTTATATAATATATATTTTTATAAATTTTGATGCATATATGTCAACAAAAGCATGTAAAATGATGAATTAGTGATAAAAAACAAAAAAATGTGGATTAAACCATATAACATCATTCACCTAGTAGTTATAATCTTCATCAACCATAGGTCCACAAATTACAAGTTCTCATTTATATAGCATGTAAGGATGCACAAAACCAAAATAGCATCGAGTGCATTCCATCTCTGAACTGAAATACATCTACAAGTAGGCTCTAGATGGCCTCTCGCATCCAAAAAAATCATGCTACAACAAATACCTACATATCATCAAAATCATTGCCTATATTGGGATCTTTGTCATTAATATCTATTATCAACCTCTAAGCATTAACATAGAGGGCTTGGTGCTCTTGATTAAATATGAGCTCCATACCCTAGTACATGACAATATCCAATGGAAACATTGCAATCCCCCCAATCCTGAAATCTTGAAAAACTAATAAGTCTGCTGGATTTTGAGTGAGATCTAAAATTCTACTTTCTTTGTATGAAATCCAATGAGGTCAGAACCACTCACAAACATCCTGAGTCATTTCATGGTAATGTTAAAAGTTTAAGTAAAAAATGAAAATGAAAGATAAAGGAGAATGTCACTTTTACACATTACCATGAATTGCATATCAATACTAGGACCATAGGCTTGAATATTAGGCTGCCCCACTCAAAAAATCTTGTTTCTTTGAAAAAATTTGTGTTTGGAACGTCTGCGAAATTTTTTTTGCGAAGAAAGCTAGGGAGAATTTTTTTTTGTGGGAGTGTGCTCCTGAAATTCACTCCCACAAGGAGTGAATTTTGGGAGCAGATTCAGGGGGAGGGGGGTGCTCCCCGCAGCCCTGTCTAAATGAGATTTTTGTAGAACACTCTCATTTCTTGAAAGATGACTAAAAAAGCAAGATGTGTGCTAAACTCCATCTTCAATAAAATATTTTAAATCTGCTGGTATAGGGGCTCAATTAAAAATATTTGATCTATTTGCCTGGTTAATTAGAACAAGTACAGCTCTCTATAGCTCCTAACGTTGTATCATTGATTATCTTGTGTAATATAAAACTCAGTCTTCTGCAAAAAACAAACTGTGAATTTACTTCACTGATTTGATATATCAGCATGTGCAACATGGCCCTAAGAATTACAAAAAGACCATGAAATTCAACATATTGATGAAATACAAACAATCAGTCCTTAACAAAATTAAACATCTATGTTGTTACTATAAGTCTCTGACTACGGTACTCAATCCTTAAATCACATCAGATATGTGAATTCCTGAGTGTAGATGGATGTGCATACAGAGGTGTGTGCATGTGGGTTTGAGTGTGTGCATGAGAATGAGAGAAAAACACCTGAGCTCCAAGAGCCAAATTTGCGTCAAAAAATGATTTGATTGTTCCTATGTCCTCCCAGTAATCATTAAAAAGATATGCCTGCCAGAGTCAATATATCAATAAAAAGGAATAAATATCCTGAATGGCAGTAAACAAAACTTCATAATCAGATTGACAAGCAATCTGATATTTATCAAATGTCTACATGTATTTGATTCATGTGCTGCCTAGAAAAATAGGCATACTACAAAAATGAAAATGCATGCATGGGAGAAACGAAAAGCATTGATATTCTCCTGTTGCAGTGGTTACCATATTGAAGTAAACAGAATTCACTGTATTATTCAATGCCTGGTACTTGTAGATATTTAAAGACATGCCAAGGTAACTTACCTGTACATTGCATTCTTTTGTTGATGCAGGAATAATTTCTGATCCAAAATCATTGGCAGTGGGGTATCTAAACCTAAAAACAGAGAAAATATAAGAGCTAAACAATGAGTACCAAATTGGTATTTAAAATTTAACTCAACAACCCAAAGCACTTTTCTAATAAGATGTCCCAGACATTATCATCTTTTTCCTGTAAAGAACCCATTTTTCTGCAGAATTCTCAGTTAAGAATCATGTAGTTTACAAGCAATGACTAATAAATTGCATTTGTTTTAGCATGTCATACCTGAGAAGCTTGAGAAGAATGTCTATCTTGAAGACATATACACCCATTGATGCAATGTATGGTTGTTTGTCAGCCTCATTGGGTGACAAACCAAGCACTGTTGTGTCCACTTTCTGTGTCCAGAAAACAGTAGGAGTCCAGTAAATATTTAGCCAAACAAGTAAATAAAACCTAAGTGTTGGTCATCAATTTGATCAAGAAGAGTACAACTCAAACACAAAGCACAATGGTTACCATAGCTTTTAGATCAGCCCCCTTAGGCTTCTCACTAAAATAAAGCACGCGACCTCTATCATCAATTTTCATGAGGCCAAAATCAGAAGCACGGCTGCCAAACAACAAACATGGACCAATTTGTACATTACTACCATAGAGAGGAGTACAAGACTAGAATATTGTAGAATTTCAAACAAAGCTATCAGATATTCATATGACAGTAAATATGGGGAAAAACAATGAATGCTCATGCTTAAACTTATCCTAAAAATGTTGTAATAAGTCATACCGATGAAGGACATAATAGATTGATAAAAAAAAATTTAGACAAAGTAAAATTTTTAGACAGTAAGAGTTCAGAATAAGTTGTTCAGAGCCAAACAGAAGAGTGTTCTATAAACAATCACAAAAAGAGTTGCTTCTTGGCTTACATCGAAATTTGCACTTAAATACTTAAAGAGTGTGCACTAAATACTATATGGTCATCTAGTGTTGAATTTTTTTTTTAATTGAAAAATTATGTAGCTAGTACTGATTGTTACCCCTCCATCCAGGAGTACCTAGAGTTAAATTCTTCACTCCTCAGCAGGGCAAATTGGAGAGAGGACTATATTTGGCCATTTTCATGTTTCCCGAGACATTTCACAAATCCCAATGCACAAGCTTCCCAGGTCCAAAATTCAACAAGGGCTCATTTTGTTCAGCGTGATGCATACATGACATGCTACATTGAAACTCCGGCAAACTAAGCTTTTTTCAAGCAAAATTCAGCAAGTAAAGGGGGACACAAGCATAGTAATGCATGAGCAAAAGGTGACAAAGTGAATGCATGAGCAAAAGGTGACAAAGTGTATTTGTGTTACATGCTAGATGTTTAACATTTAATGACTTGCATAGAGCCTCCTATCACATGTGCCAGCTTCCTGGAGCCCAAAAGTAGCAAAACGCTGGAGTCCTAGCACCCATGCAAGCAAAAAACAGCAGTTTCCAGCTCACAGGTGCAAGCTTTTTAAGGTGGCCTACAGCTAACACCCTAGCTCCAAATTGGGCATGTGATAGCTCATTGGAATCCTTGGGACGAGGTCTACTTCCCTCAAGAAAACATTGGACAAATCTGGTGAGGTGTTTTCTGCACAAGGCAGTTATTGGGACTGGACAATTCACATGGAACTCACACATGGTAGTCGAAAAGTTAAACTAGCTGTTGGAGCCCACCTAAGCTAGTCGTTGGGCTACTATTCCCTTAGATAAAGTCAAATGTGGGCAAGTTGGACCATTTCTTGGGACTTGGACACATCCTTCAAGGTTTAACAACTATTTCAAGCATGATGAATCAAGGGAACGTTGGTCATTATTTTCAAGAAATAATAATTTATGGATTTTTTCTTCCCTTGTATGGATTGATCCACCATTTTGTGGGGATCTATTATTTCTCATTGTACATGTGGCTTTGACTATTATTTTATTAATTTTAGTGTCTAGAAGTAGATTAAATCTAGAAATTTCTTGCTAGATCTAAGGAAATTCCCAAAATAATATTATTTTAATGTAAAGGAAGTTCCTTACCTCCTCTATATAAAGGAAGGACATCCTCATTTGCAATTCATGGTTAGATAGTGGGAGTATACCTTTCCTTAGGGCATAATGAAAATATTTTTGGGTGTTTATTTGGGTTTCGGGTTTATTAAGTGATTCTTTCTTGGTTCCATCTACAATATTTTATAGGATTTAAAATTTTAACTTTTAAGTGATTCCAAATCACCACAAGGCTCAATGTGATAGATCCACGAGGGGCAACAAGTCACGTGGGAAGAGAGGTCAGGAGGTTATACCTCATCTAGTCCTTTGTTGGTCTGAAGCAATAATCGAGCCTCTTTGCTAGGCAGACCCTCAAGGTGGTTCCTTTAGTAAACGCTTGGTTTGGTTTATGCAACAGTCAATACATGGGCGAAGGGAAATCCTATTGAGGAATCCTCTCTAGTGGGTTTTGGACTTTGTGTTTACCTTGATGGGCCGAAAGACTATCCATCCTTAAATGCTAGTCCTACCCCTACCACCAATCCATTTTTTTCAACTAACCGACCCGAGGGTCATTCTTCTTAATATCCTCTCATCATTAATATTCCCTTGATTCCGTCGCCCTTGAATATTGGCATTGATCTTCTCATTCCTCCATCACCAATATTTCCTTTTTTCCCTTAGACCCAACTTTATCACTAGGGTTACTCGTGATATCACCCTACTTCTTATTGCTTATGCCCTAGTGATTTTCAGGGGAGCCCCCCTCGAAGCTAGAGGAGAGTTGGCCTAAAGAGGCAAAGGTAGGTCGTTGAGGTCACAATGGGCGACCTATTGAGGTTCCAAATGGATTGTACAATGTGCAATTATAATGTCCCCAAGAGATTGATTGGCCCACAAGACAAAGTAGCCGATCAATCCCCATAGGCTATAATCTTTTATAAAGGGGAAAACCCCAAAATACCCAATGTTCGGGCAATGGAGGGCAATTTTTGGGGCAGCTAGAGCAAAAAAGCCCAAAGTTGGGGTTTGCTATGAACCCCACTCAATTAATTGAGAAGGAGAAACCCCCAAAAGGAAATCTATAAACTCGAGAGAGTTAGAATCATTTGTTCATCATTGGATTGGATCAATTTGTCTTTGTTTTTCTTTGGGCCTAAGGCTCTGAGGTTTTTAAGATCCCATTTCTCTTTTGATTAATTTTAGTGGAGGTGATCCCACCCTACCTAGTCACCTTTTTTCTTGTTCTGGAAATAGGGAATTAACTATTTGTAGAAGCAGCGAAGGCTTTTGTGGGAATTCTTAGGCAAGTCAATCTCATTCTTGAAGATCTACTAATTTGTACTAAGGCAAAAAATTGAATTTTTACAAGGCTAAGTCGATGCGAATTGATTCTGAGGCATGAACAAAACAACTCTTTTGAAGCAAGTCAACACATCTAAGACTAGACATCATCCTCTAAGCAGCTTTTGGGTTGTTCTAAGGCTATTTGGGAGGCTGGTTATAGCTTGCATCAGACCCAAAATCATCTTGAGGCCCTATAATACCCCTGAGGTAACTGCGGGAGGGTTTCCTGAGGGCCACTGTTTCACTTTGTGACCAAATCTGCAATTTCCTAAGAAGTCATACCACCGCAATAGAGATTTGGGAGGGTTTTTGAGGCTGCACAGGAAGGTTATTTCTACTTTGTAACAGGTTTGTAGTCCCTGAGGATACTCATGCATCTAAACAGATCTCAGAAAGGGATCCCTAAGGCAAAACGAAGTAAAGAATTGAGCCCACATTGTGATAGGGTTCAGATCACTTTCTGCATTTCTCGATTATCATCCTGTAACAGAATTCGGAGGAGTTTTCTGAGGTAAGTTTGAGGTAAAGATCCTGAGGCTATTTGGGTATCATTCTAGTCAAGGAATTTGTTCAAAATCTGTAGATTAGTCTAGAATAGTCCAGGTCTCTGGTTAGTGAACAATTCCTTATTAATTAAGCTTTGTTGAATTTTGAGACCGTACTAGAACTATTGAATTTGGAACTATAATGGAACTATTGAATGGTTGATTTATAGCATTGTATTGAACGGTTTGCTGTGTTGCTTGAGAGAACAATGCTACTTACTGAATTTAATATTGCTTACTCATATGTGTAATATTGAATGATCTATTTGTGTTATTTCTGAATGAAAAGGGGCTTTTGTGGGAAACCCTTGTTACTTAAGAAACCCTAGGGCAAGAATTTCCCTAGGATATTATAGCATTGGAGCTTTCAGCATTCTAACGTACAATCTGAGTAGTAACACTGACAACCCATAAGCCTGTACTAGCAAGAACTTGTGACTTAGCAAGGGCCAAGACATTTGAAGACACTACCATATGGCCTGATTTAGAGTTCAATTTTACTCCTAGTTTAACTTCTACGTATGGGCCAAATGCTATTCAATACCCTTGGTTTCCTAGCAAAGTTCAAGTAGATGTCATGATCAATTGTTCATTTTAAGGAGGCCCACCTATCTAAGCAAACAAATCAAATCTAGTTACTCGCTAGAATTATTAACTTTTGCATGCGGTGCAAAACGAGAAAAACAATCACACATAGTGCACAAATATTTTTGTCCTTCTAGATCAGTTCATCATTCAAAATTATCTTCAGAATTTACAAGAGCTCCCTTATAGGGAAAAATGGCTTTGTGCACTTAATTAAACAAACAACAAACGTGAAGTTACATCCTACACAAAAATCAAGGCAGTCTGCCCTCCAATTTGTACGACTAAATGAAATCTGTACGAATGGTTGTGCATCCTGCTCTGCTGGCCTATATGGTTTCTCTTTTCCTTGCAATTGACTAGCTACCTACCCTTGTTGAAAATTGGCTACCTTCCTCTTGTTGAACTATTGTTGAAATCCTCACCAATGGCTGAAAATCAGATCTCTGATTTTCTCCCTCAGTCACGAGACTTGTGAAATGAATGCTCTGTGTATCTTTGTCCTTTGCCCTCTCATTCTTTTGTAACTATGACATGAGCCAAAAACCTAACCTTCAACAGTTGAGATCTAATTGTGAGATCAATGGCTCTATTTTAATTAAATTATTAAGTGACCCAATTTAGCCACTTTATTAATTAAAAGTCACTTTAATAAAAAAAAATGTTCACTTTATTCATTAATTAATAAAGGGAACTTCTGAAAAAGCATCTGATACTTTTAATGGTGATTCCATAAGTAGACATCCTCATGGAAAAACTTGTCTAAGCTACAAGCACAAACACTCCCTCTTAGCGAATCAGGTTTTCTCCACCACTCCAAGCTTGTCTTGAAACCAGACGAACTTGCCCATCACAAAAGACATGGTGAAAATGTCTGCCAACTGCTCCTTTGTAGAAATATGTTGGAGCTTGAAAACTCCCTTCACCACCCTGTCTTTGATGAAGTTGTATTTGATCTCAATGTGATTTGACCGATCGTGAAACACGGGATTATCCGAGAGTTTCATACAACTCTAGCTATTGCAATTAATCATTGTTAGCTCAAGATTCTGACCAAACAATCCTATGAGTAGATTGCAAAGCCAAATGGCTTCACAATTAGCTAGACTGGTTGCCATGTACTTTGCCTCAGCGAAACTCAGTGCAACTGAGGTTTGTTTTTTGTTGAACCAGGAAATGACTGCATACCCCAAACTAAAGCAGCACCTAGAGGTGCCCTTCTGATCTGTACCACTGCCAACTTAGTCTGAATCTGAGTATCCTTGCAACCTCACACCATCTCCACCAAGGTAATGCAATGCATATCCTATTGTGCCCTGCAAATATTTGAGCACGTGCTTTGCTGCAATCCAATGAACCTCCCTCGGTTCCACCATGAACTAGCTTAGGGTGTTAATAGTAAATTTGATGTCTAATCGAATGTTGACCAAATACATCAACAAGCCAATCAACTAACTATACTATTTGAAGTCTACCCACCCCAAAATTGATGAATCAATCTTCTTTAGGTTGGTCACCATCGAAGTGGTCAACAGTCTATTGTCCTCCATCCTGAATCTCTTCAAGATCTCTAGAGTGTACTTCCCCTGTCCAAGGAAGATCCCGCTCAGTTGCTGCTAAACCTCAAGTCCCAAAAAGTAATGCATCGACCCGAAATCCTTCATCTCAAATTCTAGTGCTAGATCTCACTTGTAACCTGCAATCAGTGTCCACTGTCTCTGCACTTGTCAGAATGAGATCGTCCACATGCATGTAATACTCCTACCCACCCCCTTGTACTAGCTCAAGGGGCAAGAGGTGTTACCTATTGAATTGATCCAACCTCCAAGGTCTATTATGAAGATGAGGTCACAAAAATCCTCTTTTAACAATTTCAAATCTCAAACAAATGCCACCACCATGTTCAACTTGTCAAGAGTTTTATAGCAATATAAATTTTATCTCAATCTGACTCCTAGATTGAAAGTTATGCCCCCCCTGAAGTTTGACCAATTAGATAAGGCCACTTCAACATTGCGCTGCCACGCGGTGCTACATGGCAATACCATAATTGTTAAAATTTGGGTACCAGAGGACAATGGTTCCCTAAGGTTTTGATCTTTGGCCTAGGGAAAAGTGTCTAAATTTATTTTTTACTTTTCTTCTAAAGTGACTTTATAAATGGTCAAGTCAATTTAATTTAAAAGTGCCTTTATAAGTGGTAAAGTTACATTCTAATTTAAAAGTGACTTTATAAGTGGTAAAGTTACATTCTAATTTAAATGTGACTTTATAAGTGGTAAAGTTACATTCTAATTTAAAGGTGACTTTATTAAAATGAATGAAGAATTAGAAAATGAAAAAGTGACTATGGAAATAAAAGGCTAAGTGGGTTTTTATTTAAATGGGCGAATTAAAAAAAATAGAAAGTGAGAACTAAATACACATTTATTCTCATCCCTAGATCTAAATGAATCTCAGCCATTAGATCTTAGGGTAACCCAAAAGGTCATTTAGAGAATAAAAGGAGAAGAGAAGAGGAAAAGATCAATTCATTCTTTCATGAGCATTTGAAAGAAAGTGAAGAGAGAGCAAGGAGAAAATTTCTGAGCAGTGAGGAAGTGAAGGAGAGCAGCAAGAAGACATTTCAGCAGCATTTAGTGGCACGCATCCCAAGGAAAAACCGTACAACAGGAGAAAGGCACAGAAATCGAGGAAGAGTGACAGCTAGTTCTGGGCACGTTTTTCGAGGCTGGCAGTACAGCATTTAATGTTGTTTCATTGCTGTAAAAAAATTTGTTTTGGTTGTTCGCTGATTGGCACGATAAGTTGTAATTTGTAAATCGAAATTTGGCACGATAAGTTCAAGCATGGAAATCGAGATAAGTTGTAATTTGTGGTTGCTGGAATTTTTACTGTGTACTTCAATTTCTCTGTAAAAGCATTTTCAGAAATAAAGAAGAGCTCTCAAATTGGTTTTCACCAAGAGTTGTAGGGGGATTTTCCAAGGTCACATTGACCAAAAATCAGTGTTATTTTCTGTGTGTGGCTGTCATAATTTTGTTGTGTTTTATTTTTGCAATTTCAGCAGTTGTGAAATCTCTAAATTTGTGTTTTCAGAAAATTATTGTCATTTCTGGATTTTAGAATTTTTATCATGCTTGGATTTAAAACTAAATGCATGGAGTGATAAGGAAAACAGATAACCAGAGTGGGGGTTGAAATTTTTTCATGGTATCAGAGCTTGGTTGGCTGAAAAGTGCAGTTTGGGATAGCAAAGTGAAAATTACAGCAAGCTGATTTTTACACAGAAAACAAAAACCTTTACCACAAATTTGAAAATTTCAGTTTAGTAGGACAGTGAAACATGTCTTTGGGTTTGAGAGTTGAAGGCAGGTTGGATGGGCAGAACAACTACAGTGCATGGAAGGAGAGAATCCAAAGCATCTTTGAGGAAGCAAGAGCCTGGGGCATTATGGTAAATACCACACAGAACCCAGTAGTAGTACCTGCTGACCTTGTACAGTTGGTAGAGTTTAACAAAAAGAATGCTAAGGCAAAAAGATTGATTCTGGAAGGAATCAAAGACCATGTCATTCCTCATGTGAGAGGAAAGACTTATGCACATGAGATGTGGTCAACCTTGACCAGTCTTTACCAGAGCTTAAATAAAAACAGAAAAATTGTCCTAAAGGAGAAACTAAAGGCCATTAAAATGGCTAAGACTGACAGTGCTACAACATACCTCACAAAGGTCACTTCAGTGAGAGATGAGTTGGCAGCCGTAGGTGAGATCATTGCACCCACTGAGTTGGTGAGGATTGCTTTGAAAGGTCTTCCCAAGACTTGGGAGAATTTTGTGGATGGCATTGTTGCACGGGAAAACCTTCCCAATTGGGAGCGATTGTGGGATGATTGCATTCAAAATGAGATCAGAAAGAACCATCTTGGGGCAGCCAAACAGGTGGAGGAGGATGACAATGTGGCATTGTTAGCAAGAGGCAAGAAGGGCAGAGCAAAGAAGCAAGCTTTCAACAATGGAGGCAAAAGCAAAGGTAAAGGCAAGCAGCAGAACAAGGAAAATGACTATTCCAAAGTCAAATGTTGGAATTGTCAAAAGTTGGGACACTATGTTCTTGTGTGTCTGGAGAAGAAGAACAAGAAAGGGAAAGACAAACCCATGGCAGCTTCTGCAGAGATAGAGAGCTTCTCAGAGAGATTTGATCGGGAGTTTGGGTTCATAGCTTGTGAGGCCACTACTGCAGGATCACTTGCCATACAGGTTCAGAGGGAGTGTGCATTCCCCGCTACAAGCAGAGCATCTTCTAGCATTTGGTATGTTGACAGTGGCGCTTCCCGCCACATGACAGGAGTTAGAGAATACTTCTCAGAGCTTTCAGAGGGTGATACTGATATGGAGGTAGTACTTGGTGATGACAGCATTGTTAGAGCAGTCGGTATGGGGACATTGACATTTAATAGGGGACCCAAACCTCCCTTGAAAGTGTCAGATGTTCTATATGTGCCTGGAATGAAGAAGAACTTGATATCCGTCTCAGAACTTGAGGATAGAGGGTATGATGTGTTGTTTAGGAGAGGGCGGGTGCTTATATATCCTAGGGAAACTCCAACTTCTTCAGCTAGAGAGATTGGTGTGCGTCATGCTAAGGTGTACAAGTTCTCATTCCAGCCCCTGATGGCATTAAGTAGCAGCACCCGAGACAAGAGCGACAACAGATCTAGCAGTTCAGAGTTGTGTGAGATTTGGCACCACAGGATGGGGCACATGTATCATGGGGCCTTGAGTACATTGCGAGAGATCACCACTGGTGTGCCAGATTTCAGTTCTGATCACCTTGATGTCTGCAGAGGATGTGCTATGGGGAAGTTTGCCAGGTCCCCTTTTCCCAGCAGTGACAGCAAAGCGACCGGGATCCTTGACTTGATACATACCGATGTGAGTGGTCAGATGTCTCATGTATCATTGAGTGGCCATGAGTACTATGTTTTATTCATTGATGACCACTCCAAGAAGACGTGGATTTATTTCTTGAAGACCAAGAGAGAGGTCTTCAAGCGGTTTCAAGACTTCAAAGCTCTTGTGGAGACCCAAACAGGTAGGAAGATCAAGGTCCTCAAGTCGGACAATGGAGGGGAGTATACCCTTGATGAGTTTGTTGATTTTTGTGCTGAGGCAGGCATTAGGAGGGAGTTCACAGTTTCTTACTGCCCCAACAAAATGGGGTTACAGAGAGGAAGAACAGATCCATTGCAAGGGCTGCCAAAGCCATGCTTCATGGTCAGGGGTTACCTTTATTTTTGTGGGCAAAGGCCTACAACACTGCTGTGTACTTGCAGAACAAAAGTCCACATCATGCCTTGGGGAATGTGACTCCGGAGGAGGCTTTTTCTGGGAAGAAGCCTAATGTTGGGCACTTTCGTATCTTTGGGTGCCTTACATATTCCTATGTCCCCAAGGAGAACAGGACCAAGCTAGAGCCCACTGTAGATAAGGGCATCTTTGTGGGTTATTGCGAGACCTCGAAAGCTTATCAGATTTATATTCCTGCACAGAGGAAAGTGGTTGTTAGGCGGGATGTGAAGTTCAAGGAGGAGACAACTTTCAGGAGGTCACGAGAGTTAGAGTATCCAAAGTCACCAGACCCTCAGGAGCAGTTGAGTCAGTCATAGGGATCCAATGGTCAGGGATCAGGAGGTACATCGATTACAATGTCAAGTCCATTAGTGAGCAGTGGCTCTCAGAGTCAGGTGGGTGGTTCTTCGGGCAGCATGCAGAGCAGTTCACAGGGTAGTCCACTAATGGACAGTTCACACAGTACTTCAGCATCTACAGGCACAGATTCAGGCATGAGGTCGGTTGGCAAGCCTTCAGGAGTTCAGGCTTCTGATGATGATGAGGATTCTCACTCCGGTGGGAGAAATATGCTCAGGGAAGAGGAAGTCGAAGTGGCTTCAAGATACCTTGCGCGAGGCCACATCAGTTGCTGGGCCAAAGAGACGGGTTAGAGAGAGTAAACCACCTGAGCGGTTCTGTAGTTACATGGCATTGGTAACAAGCATAGTTGACTCTGAGCCTTCTAGTTATGAGGAGGCAGCTAGCCAACAAGTTTGGAGAGAGGCCATGATGGAGGAGTATTCTTCTATTATGAAGAACGATGTTTGGGAGGTAGTGTCGAGGCCTAAAGGTAAATCAATTGTTACTTCTAGATGGCTCTACAAGATAAAGCATGCTGCAGATGGCAGCATCGAGAAGTTCAAAGCTCGATTTGTGGCGAGAGGGTTCTCATAGGTAGAAGGAGTTGACTATGAGGATACCTTCACTCCCGTAGCTCGGTATACATCTATTTGCTCCATTATATCGATTGCAGCAGAGATGGGTTGGAAGATCCACCAAATGGATGTGAAGACCGCATTTCTCAATGGCTTCATTCAGGAGGAGATTTATATTGAGCAGCCACAAGGCTTTGAGGTGCATGGGAAGGAGTCCCACGTATGCAGATTGAAAAAGGCACTCCATGGCCTAAAGCAAGCTCCTAGAGCTTGGTACTCTAGGATTGATACATACTTGTAGCAGTTGGGTTTCACAATGAGTGAGGCTGATCCAAACCTATACTTCATTGTGGTGGGTGAGAAGCCTCTCATTCTGGTGTTGTATGTTGATGACTTGATCCTCACTGGTGCAAAGATACTCATTGAGGGTTGCAAGAGAGATCTTGCTTCAGAGTTTGAGATGAAGGATATCGGCTTGATTCATTATTTTCTGGGATTAAGGGTGTGGCAAGAGGAGCAGCATTTTTTCCTGGGACAAAGGGAAGTACATTGTGGATATTCTTAGCAAATTTCACATGGAGGATTGCAAACCCATGTCTACACCTATGATCACTAACTGGAAGAAGCTTCATGCTTCTGAATCCGAGTTGGTGGATCCTACTCTATAAAAGAGTTGATTGGTTGTTTGATGTATTTGGTCAACATTCGACCAGATATATGTTTTGCAATTAACACTATGAGGCAGTTCATGTGTGAGCCCAGGAGAGTGCACTGGGTGGCTGCAAAACACATTCTTTGTTACTTGTAGGGGACAGTGGATTTTGGTCTGGATTATAGGCAGGGTGATGGAGTGAGACTGGCAGGGTACATGGATTCAGATTGGGCAAGTTGTGCTTCAGATAGGAAGAGTACTTCTAGGTGTTGTTTTGGGTTGGGTTCGACAGTTATGTTGTAGATCAGCCAGAAACAACAGTCAGTTCCATTGAGTTTAGCTAAGGCAGAGTATATGGCTGCTAGTTTGGCTAGTTGTGAGGCCATATGGTTTCGCAAGATGTTGTTTGGTCTATTTGGTCAGGCATTGAGACCTTCAGTAATTTACTGTGATAATCAAAGTTGCATAAAACTCGCGAAGAATTCAGTTTTTCATGACAGGTCAAAGTATATTGAGATCAAGTATCACTTCATTAGAGACTATGTCCAAAAGGGAGCTGTCAAGCTTGAGTACATTTCCACAAATGAGTAGGTAGTGGACATTTTCACCAAAGCCTTACCACGGGGCAAGCATGTCTACTTCAGAGACAAGATGGGAGTGGTGAGGAACACTTTCCTCAGTAAGAGGGAGTGTTAAAATTTGGGTACCAGAGGACAAGTGGTTCCCTAAGGCTTTGATCTTTGGCTTAGGGAAAAGTGTCCAAATTTATTTTTTACTATTCTCCTAAAGTGACTTTATAAGTGGTCAAGTCAATTTAATTTAAAAATGACTTTGTAAGTGGTAAAGTTACATTCTAATTTAAAAGTGACCTTATAAGTGGTAAAGTTACATTCTAATTTAAAAGTAACTTTATAAGTGGTAAAGTTACATTCTACTTTAAAGGTGACTTTATTAAAGTGAATGAAGAATTAGAAAGTGAAAAAGTGACTATGGA
>APFE031553992.1:3899-18414 GCA_000404065.3 Pinus taeda | reverse complement strand
CATGCTCCGGCGTCGTTAAACCTAGTCACTCTTTCTTTCGCATTAAGGTTGGGTGATTCCTCCTGGTGTGATTCAATTGTGGTCTAGCACGGATTTGGGCTCCCACGTACCGTCGCGTATATATGGAGAGACTCCATTAGGTTTTCATCCTTTATCCATAGGAAGCCGAGTTTGCTGCCTTGTGAGCCGTAACGCACCAAACACAGCATTCGGGAAGATTGACTGCAGTACGGAAATTCCTTGGTTCTCATACGATTGCCAAGGTGTATAAGCAGTTTTACGGATTTCTTGGTAAACCCTTTGCCTAGAATCTCTAGAGCAGTCACTTTTGATCCTTTTCGAACTCCTTAAAAGAAAAGGTGTAAGTGAGCGTCTTGTCACTTCGTGCTCATTAAACATTTGAAGGAGACTAGAGTCATCTTTTCGTCCTTTTCTCGACTCTTGAAACATGAAAAGGTCAAGTTCAGTTCCTGTGTATTAAAAATTTATTCCGCCGCGATAACATTACCTGGTTAGATCTTGTGTCCGTTTAGTTTTGAGTAGGGTCTCTTATCGTTAGATTCCTTAGGGTCTTTGTTTGATCATCCTGGCGGATCCATCAACTCCATCTCCTGTCCCAAGTGACCAAGGGTATCCATCTTCTGTAGCCCCTGAAACATCGGTTTGTGATGCTCTTCCCATTGTTCCGAGCATCCAACCATTGAATTCTCAAGCTCCAGAGGACGAATTCTACGAATTTTCTTGGAACCCTGTTTGGGAGCCCTCTGAAGAGGATTTTCCCGCCACTCCTGTCGGCGTCCCATCTCCGATGGCTTCTTTCGATATGGGCGACACCTCTCCTATGTCGAGTGGGCCGTCCGTCATGTTGAGTATTGATACTCCCATTTCGGCGACATCCCCAATCATCTCTACGCCCTACACCGTTACACCTTTGGGTATCACGGTGCCGTCGCGCTATAGATCTTTGAGGGATGCTATGAACTCTGCAGCTTCCTCTTATGTTTGGGATCAAAACATTGTCCCTACCACAGGACCGTTTGTTTCCCAATTTCACCATACTACTGTTATAGCAGTCCCATCCAACCCGAACGTTTGTGTCGCGTCGTCAACTCCAGTTGTTAGTGCCATCACAGCATCATCTACTATCACTTCGGTTACAAGCCCGTCTCGAGGTCCAGCGCAAAGTGGTCAATCGACACATACTCCTAGAGTTGTGCACCCTGCAAGTGGTGCTCCTCCTGCTTTTGATCATATGACGACAGAGGAGGCATATTTTCAGTACTTGCGTAATGTCCATAGCCCAGATGGGCAAGGCCCGTATTATGATCCTGAGAATCATTACTTGTATACCTCCTTGCCTGAAGAGCCTTATGTTGAGGCTTTCGTTCCATTGAACGTGGCTTGGGGTACCACCAGGTATGGTGGTGGCCAGTACCATCAGGGACAAGGACAGCAAGGACCACCCTACCAGGGTGAACAGCCCTACTTGCAGCCCAATCATGGGTAGCAGTATGTTGGCCAAACTTACCCAGGTCAACAGGGAGGCCCACAAGGACAACCCAATCAGGGACAACCTTTGGTCTCTAGTGGTCCAGCTTCTACATATCTTGGGCAACCTTCTGGAAACCTGGGACAACCCAACGCTCAACAAGGTCAACCCGGTACCCAGCAAGGCTACCCTTCGGGGAAACCTTATGGGAACCAGGGACAACCTTATGGTCAGCAAGGTCAACCCGGAAACTAGCAAGGCAACCCTTCTGGGCAAGGGGGGCAGCCTTATGTGCAGTAAGGCCAGTCTACCACTCAACAACCATCTGGTCAACAAGGACAATCCTCGGTTGCACAAGGGCAGCCCCTCACTCAGCAAGCTCAACCTTCTAGGCGAACAGGGCCGTCTCAGATCCGACTAGGAAAAATCTTCTAGCCAGACGGCTCATCATGCAGGCAGGTACCAATCCCGGCCTCCTCATTCAGGTGGGTATCAATCCCAGCATCCGTATTCAGGCGGGTATCAGTCCCAGCCTCCGTATTCAGGTGGGTATCAATCCCAGCCTCCATATTCAGGTGGGTACCAATCCCAACCTCCTTACTCGGGCGGGTATCAATCCCAGCCTTATTATTCGGGCGGGTATCAATCCCAGCCTCCTTATTCAGGCGGGTATCAATCTCAGCCTCCTTATTCAGGTGGGTATCAATCCCAGCCTCCTTATTTAGGTGGGTATCAGGCCCAGCCTCCTTATTTGGGTGGGTACCAATCCCAACCCCCGCATTTAGGTGGGCATCGATCCCAACCTAGTCATCAAATGCCGCCTGGTTCCTAGGCTTAGTACGGATACCAGCAACCCCAGGGGTAAAATCAATATACCCCGTATCAAAATTACCAACAGCCGCAGGGTAATCCTTATCAAAATTATCAACAACCTGCTGGCCAGTATGTTAACCAATGGGGTGCTGGGGGGCAGAACCAGCAACCCGGTTCTGGAAATAAACCTTACGGACAAAATCCTTCTGGACAAGGACCTTTTGGACTTGGCCCATCGGGACAAGGACAATGGGGGCAACCAGGAAATGGATGGAATTCTGGTTCTACCTCGTATCTAGGACAAATGTCCTTTAATCCGCAGCTACCATTTTTAGCGACGTTGGAACTTCCTGATGTGTCGAAGTTAACGAATGATCCCATTCTACACAATCCATAATGGCCACCAGTTCCAACTAAGATACCTAGTGACTGTCCCAAATTTGATGGGAAGGTCGGGGAGAACCCTCAATCTCATGTGATGACGTATCACTTATGGTGTTCGTCCAATTCATGGCTCGATGATTCGATTCGGCTTCGCCTCTTCCAGAGGACCCTCACTAGTTCAGCAGCTAAATGGTATAATTAATTGACCCGTGCGTCATTTAAAGATTTCAATTCGTTGGCCATGGCATTCCTTACTCATTTTCAGTTACCCATTCGGTACGAGACAGGGACTCACCTCCTCACGTCTCTTAAACAGGATATTGCTACACATATCTCTGGTCATATTCATGAATGGAGAAGGCGTCGCAGGTTGATCAAGTTCTGGATTCCTGATCAACTCCTCACCGACTGGTTCACGACTTCCTTTGTCCCCAAGATTGCATGGGACATTGTTATGGGAGCCTGTGTAATTGAAGAGCAAGCGATCACGCGCGCTCAGTACCTAGACTTAGTTTACTCTCAGTTTGGTACTTTGTATGAGTACTTGCCGGACGCCCCCAGGACCGGTACATCCAAGGCTCCACCCAAGCCATCTGTCGATGGAGTTATTGGCTCTGTAAACCAGGCCTCTAAAACATCATCGAACCCTGGGAAGCAAAAGTCAAGTGCATCCAACGAAAACAATTCTTAGGGTGTTTTAAATTCTGGTAACACTTCCGAGGTCAACGCCATCTAGTCCAACACGGCGGGAAAGGCCTCGAAAGGAAAGAAAAAGGAAAAGGGGAAAGGTAAAATAAATCCGAGAAACCCAAACAGGAATCCTCTAAACCTCCAGCCGAAGAAGGAGCTAAACGCAAACCTAAGTATCCTTGCCTCATTTGTGAGGAGGATCACTACACTAAGGACTGCCCTAGGCGATCTGAAGTTAGTCGTTTGTTGAAAGGAGCTCCTGGGGTCCCTACGGTTCTTAAAGAACCCTTTCCCTCTCAACAAACTCAGATGGTGGCTGACCCCTCTTCTCCTCCCTTTGATTCCCAAGTCTTCATGGCTGGAACTATTCCTATTCATATAACAACTCGAGCAAAGGAGTATCCGTCGTCCGCCGGGAAGGAGCCAGAGGTTCCCTCAAGTGCTCCTTCATCCAGCTCTGGTCCCCTCCATATCGAGAGACCGAGTACTGAGACGACAATCCGACCCCGTCCCAAAGGCGTACTCAGAAGGTCTTATTATAATCCGAATGCTCGTGTTGCCCAGCACTATAGCATCGTAGAGGACTTAGCGCAGGCCCTGTTGGCTATGTTCACCTTAGAGGTCCTTCAGAGTTTCCCCCCCAGAGGAAATCCCTGCTATCGGCCATCGGTGGCATCGACCCAGCGGACTCGGATTTGATTACCTTCAACCTCGAGAGCCATGTTCCTCGACTACCTCATGAGATCGCTTTCCTCATTCAAGTCGTCATCAATTCCAAAACGATCCATCGTACAATCATTGATGAAGGTGCATCAACCTGCATTATGTCTATCGCATGTTGGAAAGCCATCGGGTCTCCAACGCTGCGTCAGTCTCCAAATACCTTGGAAGCATTCGACGGGAGAGAATCTCGACCTTATGGTATTCTTCAATGACTACTAATTACCTTAGAAGGGAAGACTGTAGAAGTAGAAATTGAGGTTGTTGACACAAATCTCACATATAACCTCCTTCTGGGCCGGAGTTGGACGTATGCCATGCGTGTCGTGGCTTGATCCCTCTTCCGTGTCATTCGTTTCCCCCATCAGGGGAAAATTGTCACGGTCGACCAGCTTTCTTTCTTCGCTTCCTCTTCTGAGGGAAACGTACCGTTCGTTGAGCACACTGCCGTTCCTCTTGAGAGTGTGGGAGCTGGGCTTTTCAAAGACCCTACCCTCATGGGTGTCTTCTCCCTCCCACCTCCGAGCCTTGCTTCACTTTCTTTGGTCTCAGCTCGCTCTGATCCTTCATTGCACTCTGTTGCAACCCTTGGTCCCTCCGCCAACGGGGGCACTGATCCTCTAGCTTGTAAACCTCGCTCGGCCGGGGGGCATGGGTAGATCATCAGTGCCGTTGATCATTTTATACAACAGGCCGAGCGATGCCTACATTATCTAGGCCGGTTATGCATTAGTGCGATAAGGCGAAGCCCTGAAAAGGGCTTGACTTGAATCAAGTATCATGCGAGCTCTTTATCTTTGTACATACATATAATTTCAGTGCGTTGTGTGTGTGCGTGTTTATTTAATTTTTGTCTCAGTGTGTCGGCGTGATCGCCACTTATTGTGTCTTTTTGCTTCTTGAACAGATGTCTGGATCACCTTACATTGGTTTCGCTGATGGTGCTTCCCGCAGTACTCGCAATCTGTCATCTGCAACATGGGTGATCTACGATCCTCATGGTGAGTTAGTAGATATTCAAGGAGAGTGTTTGGGTTGTACAACAAACAATGTGGCTGAATATAGTGCTGTAATTGAATTATTAGCCGAGGCGATTAACCTCAGAATCCACTCATTGGTTGTAAACTTAGATTCGCAGCTTGTAGTCCACCAGCTCAACGGACGATATTCCATCAGAGATCATCTTATTTTAAGGTTGTATTTACATGTTAAGTTATTGGAAAGAGATTTTGATTACATTACTTATCATCACATTCCAAGAAGACTTAATGCAGTAACCGATGCATGGCTATTATGTATTGGACAGACATTTGCGTAATATGTAAATCAACAAAACATGAGAGCATAAGAATAAATAACACCATGTAATATAAATATATATATATATATATAGATATATATATCTATATCGTGTGGCGCAATAAGGCGCTCAAAAAATAAGTGTACATGTCTAAAGTAAAGCTGACGTCCTCAGTACATCGGAGACGTATGTCTCTCAAAAACATCAGTGAGAAATGAATCCTAGGCATCTACTATGGTAGGTTATGCTCTTTGTAGCATGTCACTGCCCGTGCGACCCGCCTCAAAAGGTGGTGCATCCTGGGTTCCACCCCCACTGTGTGAATCTGAGAAGCTATGGGGACCTCCTCGATCCCCTGGTAATCTGGCACTCCTGCTAGTAATCCCTCGAGGTTGTGCGCCACAGTCTCCATCATGTCGCCTCCTGGAGGAGCGAGGGCCAGAACCCCAGCGCCTTGTCCCTCTCTCCGTGCCTTTGGAGCTAGACCAAGGGGTCTCGTGGGTCCCACATCTGCATATCATAGCATTTATCAGGACATGTACATGACAGTCCTCCATCGTCCCAATGCTCTCCCGCAGGCAGTGGCATGTCGAGATCACCGTGGAAATCTATGCCGGCATATGGCCAGTCCTCGACGAAAATGACCTGATGATCCAGCCACTCTCGAAAATAAACACCCCATGCCACTGGGTGGCCGCCACCTCCACGCGGCATGACCCGGGCCCATCGACTGGACCTCGTATCCCGTGGACCTCTGGGCGGATCCACCTCCATATCCTGCAGCTGTAAGGCCGGCACCCGCTCTAGCATGAGCGGGAGTAAGAGCGACCCATAACCAAACTGTTTCGACTCTCCGCGTCGACAGTTGCTCAGTTGCCTCTTCATGTTGGTCGTTACTGCTACTGCCCAGTTGAACATAGTGGGCTGCAGACACTCGAGAGCTAATAGTAGATGGGCCTTTGAGGCCTCGTGATTGGCCAAACTCCCTGATGCCCGCATCACCATGAAGAGTATGGCGCGAAGGACCATGTCATCCACTGTTGGAATTCTCACCTTTCCACTCCGTGTTTTATTCGCTCGTGGACACACTCAAGCCATGAGCTGGTCAAGAGTCTCACCGCTGGGCCGTTGCCCCTCCAGAATGGGCATCAAACCCCGGCGTGACAACCCAATCAAAAAGTAAATATCCGTGTAATCAAATTCAATATCACGGCCTCGGATTGTGAATTTTCTGTCAATTGGGTTCCAAGCTCTGATCAAGAGCTCAAGGAGATCTGGTTGTGCTCTCAGGCGTGGAGTGAGGAAAAACTTGAGGAAACCGCATGCTCGCATTGCATTTCGGCACTCTGCATTGGCATAAGCGGCTATATCTTCATTATCATGAGCCCTCTCTTGCCACACAAACGCCATTGCGTCCTGCACGACCACCAAAAAATATTAGGATGCTAACTGTTGAAGTTTCTACGTTAAAAAACTTAAAAATAAAACTTCACGGCGTCAGCGCGACTGTTTTTAAAACAGTGGTGCTGATCATGGCGCCTCTTTGTTTTTTCCTTGGGTCATCGCGGAAGCACACATGTTTCCCGCGCTGACCCGGGAGGTGGTGTGTGTAATATTAATCGAGCTCAAAAAATTCGGCCAAACAGCCAAATCCCACCGTGGAAATGCTCAAAAAAGGACTCAAAATGAAGCGCAGGGCGAGAGGAAACTACCTGGAACAAGCTGCCGGATGAATGGTGTCCGCACGGGGTGGAATTTGCTCCGTCAACTTCATAGCTCCACAACGTTCTCCAAGGCTCAAAATGGTAACAATGGTAAAAAATGTCTTTTACCCCCCTATTTATGGTTAAAAATTCTTAGTTGACTATGATTTTTTGAAAAAGTGGGTTTTTGTCATGTTTTTACCATGGATTTAGTGCTAATGTCACTATGTTATGCCTTTATGCATGTTTTACTATGTTTTTAACATGTCGAACAGGTTTACGCGGGTGGTTTTTCTTGTGCAGGTTCTTGAAATCGGCAAGGTCACAATGGTTCTATATACACTTGGTCCCAAAAAATGTCGTCTTTAAGCTCTTTTCCGACATAAATCAAGAAAAGATAGTTGAGCCCCCTTTCAGCTCGTCAAAACGAACGAGAGGCAGTCGCTTTTAAAGCTCTTTTTTCGACCGTTTAAATTAACAAAGATCGCCGGGTGTTTGTCGTTTCGCACTCATTATTGGCTCTAAAACGACGTGCTTCTGACCGATTTTTTACGAAAATTACTCCTCGGTCGTAATGATCGGGCAGTTCTTTTGAGCATCGTTTTATACTTTTTCGAGCTCGAGAGACACAACTTTACGAAAAAGGACCCCCTTGGAGTTTTCTTTTCTGCTGTCTTTTCAAACTCTCTAAACAGGAAAAGACGCTGAGTTCTTCCTTTGTCAGACTCGTTAAAACTTAATGACATCGGATTCCGTCGAAATGACACTCCTCAAGCATATGCTATCCCCGTCAAGCTTGTCATCCAAAAATAACCGGGGTACTCACCAGAAATGGTGGGGGAAATAAAGGAATCATAATCATCGTCATTGGCAGTATGTCGCTCTAGAACATGGCACTGTTTGCATTCGTGTCTGGGTGGGGACATCTCATCTCGTCTCACATTTGCCTCCATGGGTTTGGGTTATCCTATTTGACCATTCATCTGCTCATCATCTTGTCATCACGACCCCTAATCATTTGACCTCAAATACTGCCAAATCGGTCATTGTGCCGCCCATATGTTCAAGAGAAGTTGGCCTCTGCAAGAATACTCAACCTCGCTCCGATATCTCACACAAAACATATTATCTCTTTCCGCCTCGTGTCGATGATGTGGGAAACATTATGGCCCATCTTCGATGAAGATCACTTCCTGTCGACTTTAGCTCATTATCCAGGAAGGTGACCTAGAGACTCCCTTCAGGTACCTTGGAGCTTGCATGCCTCAATGGCAGGTTGTTCGTGTTCGACGTGAGGTTTTCATCATTGGCCTCCGATCAGATGAATCTATGGGTGTTCGACACCGGCTCATTCATTCGCATGCTGTAGATTGTACCTATAGTACCTTGAGGACCAACGTCATTATTGGTGGCACCTCTCGCGTCTGTTAACAACTTTCATCATTGGCTGGTAATCAGACGATATTCATGCATGTTTGACTTCGACTCCTGTATTCACATGCTTGGACTTGTACTTCGTTCGGGTTTGGATGCAGCGCGAGACCCTGGTTCTAGTCTGTTGGGAACCAGGCTGTGATTTTATGGATTGTTATTACATGACTCATTGATGGATAGCTGCGCCCATACCTGAGTCTTTTAGGATGGCTACGACCATACCTTTTTATCATCATGGTCTCTTCAGCGGGGTGGCTGCGTCCATACCACAGACCTTCTTCGTATGTCTTTTGGATGGCTGCACCCATGCCTAGACTACATGTAATCAAGATATCAGTTGTACCTACGTGCAGGCTCTTCCTGGTGGTGTTCCATTTCAGCAGCTTTGTAAAGCATTTCACCCCTCCCACTCTCTCAGGCTTCATGCTTTAGGGGGCATCTATTACACAGTAATTTTTCACTGTCTCCCTGTCAGTCTCCCTACTGTGTCATGAAATCAAATGCATCATGCTCATGCTCTCTGAATTGGCCAAATGACCCTCTTTTCCAAAGTTTATTTCATCATCGCGATTCTTATTTAAATAACCACGCTGACTGGCGGCTGATAGTGCAACTGATGCGCTGCTAGCGCGGAAGCACACGGTTTTTCCGCGCTGGTCGAATTTCATGAGCCAACGCATCCTATGTTTGTATTAAGTCGCGCTGACATAGTCTCCTCCGTTATTAAGATGCGACGTCAGTGCTCCAGTCCAGTTATGCACCCGCCCTGATCCTGTTTGGGCGAGTTTGTTCTAACAGCCAGCCTTCCAGATGACTCCAGACCTGGTTGTTGGCCTTTTGAATGTCGCCCTCCCTTCTATGGCATGTCTGTTCGTCATATGAGCCACCTTTCTTGGAGATAAGCTCATTCTTCCACCATTCATGGAGACTCCTTCTCCTATATAAGCCTCTACCATTGCCATGAGCAGCTAGTTTTGGACAGAGTGGAATTCATAGTGCTTTTAGTGCTGATCCTAATAGGAAGTTGGTGTGATAAGTGTGGATTGCTAGAGAGCTTAAGGAAGGTTGTGAAGTCTTGTTGTCTTGTGTGAGAGAGAGAGTTGTTTGTCTTGGGAGATCTACCTCCAAGGGTGAATGCTTATGAGACTTGCTGGCTGGACCCTCTTGAGAAGGACTCAATGTCAGAACATTGGTTGTACCTTTCTCTGTTATTAATTAATAAATGATAGATGACTACTGTTATGGTTCCATTCTCATTTGTCTTTGTAATGGTTAATGTGAATTACATCCTTTCTGACTGATGTATAATTGCTTTTATTAGATTTCACGCTTGTGTTTGTTTTTCTCTTTGCATGTGCAGGTGTCCATCCACGAGGATAGTGGAGGATCGTGACCGACCAGAGCAAAGGGGCGAGAGCGGCATCACTTCATCAAATAGTAGCGCTGGAATCCAAGTAGGTGTTCATTTCCTACCTTGTAATTTCAATTAGGAGCTTGCATAGTAGCATTGATTGATTGTTGCTAGACCCGTTCTGGGCTAGTAGGGATCGCCTCTATTCGTAGAGGGGATTTACCACTCCAACAATTTGGCGACTCCCCTGGGGACGTTGCTTGTGTCTCTTGTTGTTCATCCTTGTTTTTGAGTTTGATTGTTATTCTCTTGTCAAAGATTGGGGATTAGTTCTCTGCTTTTAGATTTCCTGGCCCGCTCTGGGAAATGCCTTAATTGTTTAAAAAGCTATTGCCTTGGTCTAGGAGATTTTGGTTTGATTCTACCTGTTTTTTAGCCTCAACGCGGTTTATATCCGAACAGTTGCGCTGACGTCGCGTATATGTTTCTTTGAGTTCAATGTCATCGCGCTTGTATGTTTAACAGTCACGCTGACCTTGATTTCGATCCAGCACTCTTAAGCCGTGTACTTCCGCGCTGACAGCGCAAAGTTGCTACGCGTGATGTCTAGTCAACGCCCAGTTGCTGAGGGTCACCCGCGCTGATCTTGTAGAATTGAATTTTGTTCAATTTTGTCTCCTGAGCCTGTTGGTTTGACTATCCCCTGCTCTTTCCACTTGGTCTATGAATTGATTTCTGTTGTCTGAGCTTTGAGATACTTGCTTGCGAAGTCTTGTTCCACAAGGGTTCGTTTATTGCTTGCTTTTTGGTTTTGCAAAACCTTCCTCTTCACTTTCGCTGCTTGGTTTGTATCTTGCCATGACTTTTACAGTTGCTGGAATGTGTTGAATCCCTGTTTGACTGGTGTTAAATCCCATCCTCCGAGTGTTTTCTTTTCTCTATTGATCTCACACCCTAGCCCTAGGACATCTAGTGGCCGTGTGTGTGTCAATCCTTCCGTGGGATCTTGTTTTCTCGTTTGACCAACCAACTTTAGATTTGCTTTGTACACTTGCTCAGTGATTGTTGAAGTGTGTTTGGTTGTTTCCCAAGTGATTTTCTTCCTCCTTGTTTGAATTCCTTTTTGTCTTGCTGAGCTTAGATTACATAGCTCGAACAAGCCTTTGTTTTTCCTTTGATTTGGAAAACCCTTTTGGTGTCTTGGGAACTTTGTTGTGTTTTCATTGAGTGATTTTATTCCTTTTACTCGGTGTTGCTGTCTCTCAAATTCATTTTAAGTGCTTTGTGCCATTGAAAAGAAAATCAAACTAATATCTTTTGCATTCGATAGTTAAAAGGGAAAAAGAACATTTCGTTGATTTGTATTCTCAAAAGAAAAGTTTCGTTTCCTTGCCATTAGCTGCATTAGATTGTTTTATTGCTTGTGTTCATTTTGTTTGATCGAAAAATTCCTAACCTTCTCATAGTTAGAATTCATCGAACGAAATGGTATTCTTTGGCATGTAGTTTGCATCTAAGTAATTGTGAGAGATCATACGGTAGGACCTGAAATCAAAATTTAATCCAAGAGCAACCATAAAATAAATTGAATAAACCTAAAAACGCATTGGAACTTAACGCAAATATCTAGAGGTCTAGGCTAGAGACATGCTCCGGCGTCGTTAAACCTAGTCACTCTTTCTTTCGCATTAAGGTTGGGTGATTCCTCCTGGTGTGATTCAATTGTGGTCTAGCACGGATTTGGGCTCCCACGTACCGTCGCGTATATATGGAGTGACTCCACTAGGTTTGCATCCTTTATCCATAGGAAGCCGAGTTTGCTGCCTTGTGAGCCGTAACGCACCAAACACAGCATTCGGGAAGATTGACTGCAGTACGGAAATTCCTTGGTTCTCATACGATTGCCAAGGTGTATAAGCAGTTTTACGGATTTCTTGGTAAACCCTTTGCCTAGAATCTCTAGAGCAGTCACTTTTGATCCTTTTCGGGCTCCTTAAAAGAAAAGGTGTAAGTGAGCGTCTTGTCACCTCCAAGGGTGAATGCTTATGAGACTTGCTGGCTGGACCCTCTTGAGAAGGACTCAACGTCAGAACATTGGTTGTACCTTTCTCTATTATTGATTAATAAATGATAGATGACTATTGTTATGGTTCCATTCTCATTTGTCTTTGTAATGGTTAATGTGAATTACATCCTTTTTGACTGATGTATAATTGCTTTTATTAGATTTCACGCTTGTGTTTTTTTTTCTCTTTGCATGTGTAGGTGTCCATCCACGAGGATAGTGGAGGATCGTGACCGACCAGAGCAAAGTGGCGAGAGCGGCATCTCTTCATACAACAGTAGCGCTGGAATCCAAGTAGGTGTTTGTTACACTGAAATTTGTCACCTTGACTATCTGCAGTCTATATGGCCTCATCAATAGCCACATTGTCCTCTTTGTCAAGCCCCATACCTCTGCTCTTCATGTCAAAACTTCAAAGAGAGAGAAAGTCACTTGAAAACATGTTTATCTCTGGGTACGCAGGTTCTCTCTACCTTGCCTGCGTGTACGCACTCCAAATACCTGTACCTGCGTATTTATACGCTCTGTAAGCTAAAAGGTTGGGTGCGTACCCCTGTAAAGGTCAAAAGGCGCGAGTTTCATCTCTAAAAAGTTACTTGTGGTCACTTCTAGAGCCTTCTAGAAGAGTGTTTGACGTGTATTGAGCGCCTCCAGATGGTTCATGCATCCCTATGATAGGGGAACTTATCCCATCAAGAGAGGAGCTACCCCATCCAAAAGAGGGAGTATCCCATTGATGTTGGAACTGAATAACTTCCTCTAGAATACTATAAATACAGGCCTTGGGCCAAAGGAGGGGAGGTTGAAAGCTGAACATTCTAAAGGGTAAATGCTGCTGGAATTAGGACTTCCATTGTTGACTTGTGAGGAGAAATCACTATCCTTCCTTGTTGCCATAGTGGGAGTGGGTGAGCTTGTCAAAGTAGAGGAAATCTCTTGCTGGACCCTGGGAGGAGCTTGCACAACACCAAGGCTCAGGTTGTAATGGTTCCTTTTTTGTTTCCTTAATACAAATAAGTCCATTCTTCTCAATGATTTGTTCTTAATGAATTATTTCATGTACTCCTTGGTCTATGTGATGAATATGCTTTGTTTTATGAAATATTCAGGTGTTATGTAATCGTTTGACTGTTAGTGTATGCAGGTCTTAAAGTGAAGGAGGAGCTCATCTGGATCAGCAAGGCTGGAATGCTACAACAAGCGTTGGATTTGAGGTAGGATCGAACAACACTTGGTTTCTCATAGAATAATGTATGTTTAGAGAAGGATTGCTCTTGTTTGTCTTGTTTGTCACTAGAGAGTCTTAGACTCCTAGGGAGGTTAGGTTTGTCCGCAAAAATAACTCTTTCCGCATGACAAATTGGCGACTCCACTGGGGAATCCTTTGATGTGATTGATTTTTCCTTTGAGCATTACTTTGATCTTAAAAGAGTCTTGTTTCTTTTGTTTTTTGGTTGCTTGACTGTGTTTTTGGGTGGCTTAGCTTAGAGTTGAGTTAGAACTTAGTTTTTCTTCATTTTGTAGTAGCACGCACCCTCTGCGTTAGACACAGTGCGTACCTGTACGCACTGTATCTGTGTACACAGAGCGTGCACACACCTGGTTAAACAGGCTGCCTACGTACCCTGTTAAAATTGAGAAAATTTCCTTTTTCATCACTTTTTGCCTTTAGATTTTGTTTTTCTTAGTCTTTACTGCCCAGATCCACTGGTTGACTGTCAAAAATCTTCACCTACGCTTGTTCCATTAGTGTCGAAAGTTTTAGTGAAATTCATTGAGATTTTAGCCTTAGGGTTTCGATTTTTATTGGTCCTGTAGTGACTTTGGGTTTAGAAGTCACAAAGCCTTAGATATCTCTGGTTTTGTCGGTCTTCTTAAGAGTCGGGCCAGTCGCGAAATCTACCCTCGTGAGCAACCTACCTTTGTGTTGTCTCTTTGCAAAATTTCAATAAGCTTGTTCATTTAAAGTTGTGAATTTCATTTTACAAAAGAACAAAAAGAGATTAAGTTTTTGTTTTGATTAGTTCGTGATTCTGCATAAACTAGTCCTTGGATCGATCATTGCCAAGTAAAACATCCCAAGAATCATCCTAGTAAGCTTTTGCTTCTTAGATTAAGTTGTTAAGAAAAAGTTAGATTCATTTCCTTTGTTTCGCTTTTTGAGTGATTTTTCATAAATTTGCATAGATCTTGAATTTGCTTTGATTAGATTAGTTTTACATGCTTTTCGTTAGATAGGAAAATATCAACGATCTCCTTTGCGACATTTGCTTTAGAGTAACATTTGACGTCTTGAAAGAGAAAAGAATTTTTTCATTAAGTAGAGAGTGGTCTTGATTTGTGTGTTTTGAAAGATAAAGGAAATTGTTTCTTTGATTGTCTTTTGAGAAAGTTGTGTTTATTGAAAAGATTGCATTCTCTCAACTCTCTTAATTAGGACTTTCATTGAAAAGAAAAGTTATCGAATCATCTTAGGTGCATTTTCTAGAGAATTGGAGTTGAGTCTACACATCATTAAGTTTCATCTCCATCACCTTTGTCCTAAAAGAACAACCATTAAAATCAA
>APFE031553989.1:0-61687 GCA_000404065.3 Pinus taeda | reverse complement strand
TCATGACTCATGAAGTATGGTCGGAAGGAAATTTGGGTAATATTACCCAAACGATGCTAATTGATATTTCTATCAAGCTTGGTATCGTTGAACATGTCCATATCGGGGTAACTTTTTCTCCAGATGAGATCAAGACCTATACTCGTCTGTTTCAAGAATTACGTGATGTGTTTGCATGGTCCTACGAAAAAATTCCTGAAATTGATCCTATCATTGTTGTGCACGAAATACCAACTTATCCTCATGCGAAGCCCGTTCGCCAATTGCTCCGCCTAGTGCACCCTAGGAAAGTTGCCGCTATCAAGCGTGAAGTTGAAGAACTTATCAAAGCTGGATTCATTTATTTGATCCCTCTTACAGATTGGGTGTCAAATATTGTCCTGGAGACGAAAAAACAAGGCACAATCCGCGTTTTTATTGATTATCATGATCTAAATCATGCCTGTCCTAAGGATAACTACCCTACTCCCTTCAATGATCAAATCATTGATGAATGTGCCAGGAGTGAAATTTTTTCCTTTATGGATGGTTTTTCTGGTTACAACCAAATTAACATTGTGTTGGCCAATCAAGAAAGATAGCTTTTATCTGTTAATGGGGTACGTTCGTGTACAAAAAGCTCCCTTTCCACCTCAAAAATGCTAGGGCTATGTTTCAGCGGGCAATGTCGTATGCATTTCACGATATTCGCAACATCGTTCAACCTTACTTGGATGACCTTCCCGCTCATTCTCGTAAGTGCCACGATCACCCTGACCATCTTCGACATATTTTTCTTCGATGTAGACACTACAACATTTGGTTAAACCCACATAAATTTGTTTTCTGCATAGAATCCAGACAACTCCTCGGATTTATCATTTCCAAGGACGGTATTCGTCTTGATCCACTTAAAGTCGAGGCCATTATAAATTTACCCCCTCCATCTTCATTGCACCAACTCCAGACCCTACAAGGAAAGGAAAATTTCCTCTGTTGTTTCATACCCAATTATGTTGGCCTAGCTACAGGATTTACTTGGTTTCTCAAACAAGGAACACCTTTTGCCTAGGATGAGGTTGCTGAAAATTCTTTTGATGACCTTAAGGCTATCCTCGTAAATGCTCCTTTACTGCATCGCCCGGATTATCATTGAGATTACTTCTTTTACCTAGCTACAGCCCCTAGCACCATTGCTATGGTCTTGGTCCAAGACGACGATGAAGGTAACAAACATGTTATCTACTACCTTAGTTGTAATCTCCTCGACACCGAAACACATTATGCCCATGTAGAGAAGTTGGATTTGGCTACCGTCCAGGTTGTTCAACACTTTCGACATTACGTCCTCTTACGAACCACTACTGTGATTTTTTAATGCAACCCCATGACCTACATCCTAACTCGTCAGTTGCTGGGGGGAAAGTATTCTAAATGGATTGTCATCCTGCAAGAATTTGAATTGGTATTTACTACTGCCAAATCTAAAAAGTCACTAGTTTTTGCTGAGTTGATTTTTTCCCTTCCTTCTCCGTCTCTCCCGGTTGGTTCATATGAACAACTTCCAGACAAGACTCTTTTCCCAATCAACACCCTTGACCCATGGTACGATGTTATCATCGTGTATCTCCATACATCCACATTCTATTCTGCGTTGACTAAAGATGATCACTGACGGATTTGACATCACTCCCAACCCTACCGTATTATTGGCGCTACTTTATGTCGTGTTGATGTCGATTCAGTTCTTCGTCAATGCCTTAGTCTCGAGAAGGCTGAAATAGTTCTCAATGACTGCCACTCTAGGGCATGTGGTGGTCATATGTCTGGTTATGCTACCGCTCAAAAAATCCTTTATGTTGGTTATTTCCGACCATCCATTTTTAAGTACTGCATCCCTGTTGTTCGCAAGTGCCCTGAATGCCAAATTTACCAACACAAGATGTGCACCCTACCCGTTCACCTACACCCCGTCATTACCATTGGTCATTTTTCCGAATGGGGCATCGACTATATAACATGTAACCCTCGTTCAGCTAGGGGCATGGTTATATTATCGTTGCTGTGGATTATTTCACCAAATGGGCTAAAGTGATGCCTACATAATCTGCAAACGGTAAAACAAGAGCTCAATTCCTTTTCAATCATGTTTTTTCTAGGTTCAACGTACCTCAAGCCATTGTCACAGACCATGGCTCCCATTTCAAAGATTACATGATGGCTGAGCTGACCTTCGCACTGGGTTTGCGACACGGTGGCTCAACCCTGTATTAACCTCAGGCCAACGACCAAGTTGAAGTTGTGAACAAGGTTTTGGTTACAATGCTTCAACGTACTATTGGGATGCACAAATCAAATTGGCATCTCATGCTCTTTTCAGCTCTATGGGTTTACTGAATCTCAACCAAATACGCAACTAGTTTCACACCAGTCTAGCTTGTCTACGATCTAGAAGCAACATTGTTGATTGAATGTAAGATTCCTTCACTCAAGCTAGCTGTCGAACTTCTCCTCGAAACATCGCCTCAGGAAGAGAGCCTTTTATATTTAGAATGACTGAATGAGACTCGTCGTCTCACTACTTTGGTTATCGAAGCACAAAAGAAATGAATCAAGTCCCATTTCGATCAGTCGGTCTCCCCTCGCGCGTTCTTTGAGGGTGATTTGGTTTTACTATATGACCAAGCTAATGGTAAGCTGGGGGTAGGCAAGTTCGAGCCCATGTGGAATGGGCCCTACATTGTGAAACATGTTTTGCAAAAAGGGGCCTATGATCTTATTGATTATGAAGGCAATCCTCTAGACAAGCCTAGAAACGGGATTTACCTCAAGAAGTACTATGCTTAGGTCATCTTGCATGGTTACTTGTGTGCATTAGTGTGTCATACATTTTTGTGCAGTGTGGTTTGGTGTGTTAGTTTTCAAACAACTTTCCTGTTTACTATGTTTTCCTTGCTTTGCAGATGTCTATGACTCCCCACATCGATTTCGCTGATGGTGCTTGTCGTAGTACCCGGAACCTATCATCCGTGGTGTGGGCTATTTATGACCCTCGCGGTGAGTTGATTAATATTCAAGGTATTTGTTTAAGTCACACAACTAATAACATTGATGAAGATAGTGCGGTCATCGAACTATTGTCAAAAGCCATTGCTCTTGACATTCAAGAGTTGGTTGTCAACCTGGATTCACATCTTGTTGTCCTTCAACTCAACAGGCAATATTCCATCAAAAACCCTAAGATATTGAGAATGTATCTCCGTATTCGTCTACTGGAAAAGAATTTTGATTACATTACATATCATCATATTCCTAGACGCATGAATACATTGATAGATGCATTAGCTATATATGTGTTGGATAGACATTTATGAAACATGTGAAAAGATAAAACAAATCATTTGTACCATAGTAAGCAAGAAAATACAACATATATATCTATATATATATATGGTGATAATGTTTGATACATCAAAACCCCAAAAAATAATATGTGTGTCCAAAATAACATCGGCGGCTCGCAGGCCTCATATATTCGTGGCAGGCAAGCCTCAAAAATGTAAAATGGTGGACCTAGGAACTAATCAGCATGGTGATCGTGGTAGCATGACACTGCTCGTGCAACAAGAGTCAACAATCAGTGGATCTGATCTGATACTCCCACCGTGTGTCTTTATTACTGGCGAGGAATGTCTCCCACCCGAGCATACTCTGGGATACCACGAGTGAACCCCTCAAGGTTCCTTGTGATCTCCTCCTCGTTGTCATTCCCCTCCTGATAAGGAGCAACAACATCAAACTGGCGAGCGACACGCCTGGCTATTGGGGACATCCCAGCAGGACGATCTGGTCCAACATCTGCATTAAAAAAAGAAATGTTATAAACACATATATATCAAAAAAAATTAAAAAATCACAAAATTAAAAAATTGATTTTTTACCTTCTTCGTCAAAATTCTCTCCATCTGGCAGCGGCATGTCTGGATCTCCACGAAATTTGGTGTCACTGTATGGCCAGTCCTCCACGATGATTAGTTGTCATCATAGCCATGAAAATAAGGCGGGCTTGTACGACATGTGTTGGCCCCTAGTGATCCTAGGCATCAAATGACTCCAGCAGGCCTTCCGCAGGTCGCGTGGCATTGGAGGATCTACCTCATTCAATTGGTACTGGAACAACGACACCCATTCTAAGAAAAAAGTCACTAGTATGGATCCGAAGCAAAATTGCTCTAGATTCCCCGCCTTAGCTTTTGTCAACTTGTGTTTTATGTTGATCTTCATGGCTTCTTCCCAATTGAAGATTATCCGTGTTGTGCAGTCGATGGCATATAGGAATTTCTACTTGTTAGTCTCATGCACTGCCTGGGATGCCACCACTCTGATGATAGTCAACAGTAGCACTCTCAGTGTCAGATCTCAAATGGTGGCAATCACAATCTTGCTACTCTTCGATTTGAGGGCCTCAGGGCAATGTTCAACAAGCAACATGGATATGCTTGCTCCAATCGGCCATGACCCATATAAGTTGATTGGTTCCCCTCTCCGGGACAGTCCTGTGATGAAATATATGTCTGAAGTTTCTAACTCCATCTCCTAGTCACCAATTATGAATATTTCCCGATTTATGTCCAAGAGACTAATCAGGTACAGAAACAGCTCAGGTTGGGCCTGCATCCCTAGTGTGAGAAAGGATTTGAGGAGCCCACAGTTCCCTAAAGCGTTTAGGCAATTTGGATCATTTAGTGCTTGAGTGTCCACATCTTTGTGCTCACATTCTTTCCAGTCTACCATTTTCGACGATTCTTTCCTGCAAAAACCATAGATTTGAGCCAATAATCATTTTTGGCCCATAAAATTCAAATTCCAGTTGGTTTTGAGGGGAAATTGATGTTTTCCCTATTCATGGTGTCGTTATGCCTGTTTTAAAAAAAGTTGCGTCGATGGCGTGATTGGCTGTTTTAATCACCCTCGGTCGGCGCGATTCTGTGCCCAAAAGTCAAACCGACCGAGGGTGAAAAACTTTAAACAAAACCTCCCTCAAAAATCCTAAAAATGGATGAAAAAAGGAATAAATTGTATGAAAATGAAGCTTAGGGCTTTGGCTCTTACCTGTAACTAGTGGCTTGATGAATGACCTCCCAGATCTCTCGCAATCTGCTCCGGAATAATTAGAGAAAAGTGGGTGAAAAGTCTTTCACAGCAAGGAAAAATAGTAAATGGTAAAAAATATTTACTTTTCCTTCCTTTTATTCAGTTTTTCATGAAATATTAGGTTTTGTAAGTAGTGTGACCTATTTTTCCTCAAGAATTGGATAACACACTTTACCTTTTTTGCGCAACGACAGGTGATGGATGTTCGACGATGATCTTGAGTCACGTTTCAACTCTTTTCTCGACTCATAAAACTCCTATGAAAATATTGTCGAGTATTTTTCCCTTTTGACTCATAAAATAAAATAAAATGAGTGGTCTGCTTTCAAGCTCTTTTTCTGACCCTTTAAAAATGAAAAGATAGCCAAGCCCTTGTTGTTTCGAACTTGTTAACGGATGCGAAACATCATGCACCCAGTATAAGTTTACCCCTTTTTTGGATTGGGATGCACTATTTATGAAAAGGTACTCTGTTATATACCTAGGGGAGATAATATGGGGTACAAAGGGAGGTACCCAAGGGAATAATGTAATAATGGGATGGGCCATAGTAATAAATAAGGTGGTTAACTCGTATTATGTAAGGGACCACAAGTAGTTAGTAATAATATAATGGGCCCATGGTATTAGTTCGCTGGTATGACGGAACCATGGTAATGACCCATGGTATTGTATGTATGAGGCCCATATAGAGGCTAGAGACTCCACATGGAGAGATGTCAAGGAATATTGTATGAACAGGCATATGGCTTGTGGAGTGTTCTCCTTCCTTAAGGAGTGAATGTATGGTGTTGCCCTACCTTAAGGGTTTGATATTAATAAAGTGAAGCAATTCTATCTATAAAGAATCATTTCATATTATTTCTATCTTATTATTTCTCAGTTTATTTGCATTGTCTTATATTTTCATATTAGAGATATAACAAGTGGTATCAGAGCACTTTCTTGGGCAAAAGTGGATAATTTTTTTCAAATTTTTTGCAGGAACTTTCTGGGGCGGCGAGATTGTAGATTAGATCTGTACAGTTTGGGGAAAAATCTACAAAATATAATTTCATATATGGATTGTTTGTGAAAAAATACTCGATTTCAAAAAAAAATCCACCGAATGAGAGTCTGGATGAAGGAGATATCGCTGATTTAAAATCAGCTATTTTTTCAGAAATTTTTTGTGACGGCGAGACAAGTGCAATGCAAATCGGAAATTCCAGTACCTAGATCGGGATTTCTATCACATGGGCAGATGTAGAATGATTGTTCCATTTCTAAAAACAGGTCATAATAGGGATTCTGAGCAATATTGACTAAACTGTGGCAAATTCAAATTTTCGCCAAGTAAGTGAATTTTTTCAAAACCCTCTTCATGGCGGTTCTATGTTTTACAGGAAAATATAATGGTCCTACTATTGAAGAATACATAAAAACACAAAATTCATTATGGGCACATCATTGGAGAGTTTTTGTAGTGGGTAATTTTGAAGATGAGGCGACCACATGGTGGGGATTACTTAACCAAAAGAAGTGTTCCAACCTGCCCGATGAAGGATTTGAAAAATTACTTTTAGACAGATGGTTTCATACCAGAAAACAAGATAAGGAGAAACATGTGGGGCTATTTCCTACTGGTATATTCTTATTACAGGTTCATGGATTGATTCAAAAAGAGAAGATCAATGTTTCTATAAATCCTAGTTGCAAGCATAATTTTATCAATGTTAATTTGGTAAAAAAATTGCAAGTTCTAGCAAAACACATTGAGAACACAAAGCTGGATGATGAGGATGTTCAAGTGTATAAGGATTTTAAGATTTCTATGGATAAGTATGTGTTGCATGTTGATTTTTATACTTCAGAGATGGATAATATGGATGTTGTTTCGGGATATCCTTGGATGGAATCTATGGGTACTATCAATATTAATGTGCAAAAGAAATTCCTAAAGCTCTGGTATAAAAAGAAGAAAATTACATTACAAGATATTTCCATTAATAAACAAGTAGAGTCCAAGGAGGCTGAAGCAGAAGATGTTCCAGGGACTGACATATCAGATGATGAGCCAGTGATGATTGACAATCAAACACAAACAGAGGCTGAAGCAGAAAAGGTTACAAGTGTTGATACATCAGATGAGGGCTCAGTGGTTGAAGTAATATTGGAAGATAAGACACCACAACATGCACCAAATAATAGTTAGGCTCTAGTAAGGGGTGAATTAAAGAAAAAAACACAGTGGGTTAAAACTTCAACATATCATCACCCACATCACCCCGCAAGACAACAACCAACAAGATGGCAGCCACTTAGCCACAAGGACAACAACCCCCGCAAGACAAATAGAAAAGAGCAAAGGTCCACCTACTACACATCAACACAAAAGAGCTGCCACGGTTAACTTCCATCTCAAGTGAGCGAGGCACCAGCGAGATCGAGGGTTCACCTTTCTCTTGGATGGCTAGATGCACGTGCATGGTACTAGTGGACTACTCTTTTGAGTATATCTTATTATTTGTGTTGTTTCTATGTTTCAAGGATGAAACATGCTAAGGGGGGTGGAATGTTATATACCTAGGGGGAATAATATGGGGTACAAAGGGAGGTACCCAAGGGAATAATGTAATAATGGGATGGGCCATAGTAATAAATAAGGTGGTTAACCCGTATCATGTAAGGGACCACAAGTAGTTAGTTATAATGTAATGGGCCCATGGTATTAGTTCGATGGTATGACGGAACCATGGTAATGACCCATGGTATTGTATGTATGAGGCCTATATAGAGGCTAGAGACTCCACATGGAGATGTCAAGGAATATTGTATGAACAGGAATATGGCTTGTGGAGTGTTCTCCTTCCTAAAGGAGTGAATGTATGGTGTTGCCCTACCTTAAGGGTTTGATATTAATAAAGAAGCATTTCTATATTCAAATCTTGTTATTCTTTTGTTTATTTCTATTTCTCGTATATTTTCAGGTCAGATATATAACATACTCCTTGATTGAAATGGTCAAGCGGTTCTCTCAAGTATCATTTTCTACCTTTTTGGGCTCAAGAGACACAAATGACGAAAAGGGACCATGTGGAGTTTTCTTTTCCGTGTCTCTTTAAAACTCTCTAAATATGAAAAGGATACCAAGTTACACCTTTGTCAGACTCGTTAAAATATTAAACAACATCGGATTCATCACCATGAAGAACATGAGCTTCTCCTTCCTAGGGCTCGTTAAACTTAATAGGTCGGATTCGTTCGAAGGATGAACTTACAGTGCAAGCATATGCTATCCCCTTCAAGTCTGTGATTAAACAATAATTGGGGTACCTACTAGGAATGGTGGGGGAAAATTTGGAAATCCAATCAGTTGTGTCGGCAACTCACTCTTGAACATGAAACTTTCTGCTTCGTGTCAGGATGGGATATCCTCCTTTTTATCATTTACCTCCCTTGGTTGGGCCATTCATTTTTTCCTTCCATCTGATCTCTACTACTTCATCATGACCACCGATCCTATGGATCCAAAATATGCCAAACTTCTAGCTGTGTCGCTGATATGTTCAAGATTTGTCCTTCTGCAATTACACTTACCTCTGATTCTCTATATCATCCAAAATCATTTTGCATCCCTTTGTCTCATGTCGACGATGTGGTATACATTATGGTCCTCCTTCGACAAGGTCACTTCTTTTCGACTTCAGCTCATTATCTGAGAAGTTGACCGAGAAGACTCCCTTCCAGTACCTTAGAGATTGCATGCCCTAATGGGAAGTTCTTCGCACTCGACGACAAGTTCACATCATTGGCTTTCGATCGAGTGATTTCACGGGTGTTCGACTTCAGTTCATTTATTTAGATTCCATGGGTTGTGTTGATAGTACCTTGAGGACCGTTGTCATTATTGGTGGTTTCTCTCGCAATTTTTAATAATTTACATCATTGACTGGAAATCAAGCGATTTTCTAGCATGTTCGACATCAACACATCTATTCACATGTTAGGATTTGTACTTTGATTGGGTTGTGTTGGAGCACAAGACCTTGGACTCATATCACAAAATTCCAGGTTGCAAAGTGATGTGACATGGTTACGTTGATATACATGTATCTTTCAGATGGATGGATGCGACCATACCATGAATTATCATATGTGATCCTTCTCATTTTTGGATGGCTATGACCATACCTTGCTTTTGATATGATCCTCTTTATAGGATGGTTGTGCCCATGCTTGGATCTGTTTACACGATCGTTCTCTGGATGGTTGCGTCCATACCATGATTCATATATCATTTGACATATTTTTCAGTTATGTATATGTATCTGTACTTGCTTGCAGGTTTTCTGACGACAAACTTCGGTTCCCTGCACTAATTCATAAAGCATTTCATCCCTCACTCTAGTTCGGCCTTCACGCTTTAGGGGGCATATGTTACACAACGTTTTGTCATTGTCCCTATACTCCCCATTCCTTGATCCTAGAGGACCTCTACAGTGAACCCTACATGCTTTCCCTTCATGAAGAAACTCCCATTGTGTCCCTCTTCATGAGGAGAACAATTCCCTTTTGCACCATTTCCCTAAAATCTTCTACTTTTCCCAGTTTACAAGACCGATGCTAATGACCTTTGTCCCCCTCGTGTTGATATGCATGGATTAACACTGTCCATGGCGCCAACCAGAGCGACTGAGCTTTGTTCTAGTCGTGTCGATCCTCTTATGGAAAGTTTTTTAAATAAGGAGGTGAAGCTTCTAGCTCTAGAAGCTTCGTAACAAAAGTTTGGTAAATGGTTTGGCCGAATGGGGTCGAGGATGTCAGTTTGGGCTCCTTTCCCCTACAAGGATGGAACTACCTCAAGAGATAAGAACTTATCCCATGAGAAGAGGAACCATATCCTATCCATTCATGCTATATAAACCTCCATTTTTCCCAAGCACAAGCTAGTGTTAATGCTGGTGTGCTAGTGCTAATTAAGTTTGGAGTAAACAACAAGTTATTCATAGTTGTAGCTCTCTAGTTGTGTGAGGGAGAAGTGTGAATTTGGTTTAGTGTGAAACCTAAAGGGAAGAGCTTTAAAACTATCATTGCTGAGGCCATCATGGAATGCTAATGGAAGTGTATGGGAACCTGATTTTGTCGGAGGAGAACAGAAACATCAAGACAACGGTTGTAATCTCTTCTTGATTCAATATATATGTTACTATCGATTTCTTTCCTAAATAATGTGTCATATCACATGTTTATGGCTTAATGTTTCTTAACTTGTTAAGTAGGTTGAATTACAATTTGTCTATTATCAAGGTTGTTGTTTGCTATTGTTTACATGTTTCAGGTGTTTGAAGAAGGAAATGAGAGATAGATGGAGCAAGCAAGCAAGGTCATCATCAAATGGGATAAGTGTACTAAGAGGTAGGCCCTCTTAATTGGTTCTAACCTAAGGAAAGCTTTCGTAGAATGTATCAGTTGTGGCTAGACCCATTATCGGGCTAAAGGAATTGTTTGTGTCCGCACTCATATATTTACTTCACCACATTGACGTACCCAATTATCTAGTATTTCAACATTTACCTCTCCATCATACATAGGAAAATCAAATTTTATGTCAAGTTTCAGAAATGGATTTTTTATGTGTCCCTTTGGAGAATGTGGAGGTGTTTTTGAAGGGGTTGTTGTTGAAGATGAAGATGGTGAATATGGTGGTGAGGATGGAGGTGAAGAGAATGATGGTGTCAAATGTGGTTTGTCACCATTCCATTTTGGAGGCTTTTCCTCATACCCTCCTTTTCCTCCTGAAGAACCCTATCCCTTTAAAGGCTTAGAACTCTCACCTTGCAATCTTGTGTTCCTCTCTTCATAGAGAACTTTAACCATTTGGGTCATGTCAAATAATTCCTTCCTAAAATCTTTCTCATCATCTGACATATTATCATGCCCTCCTTCAGCTGACATGCTTGCTGAAGCTTGAGGTACAATTTGAGGTGAAATTTGTGGTGGAGAAATTGGCAAATGTGCTCTCCTTGTCTTTGTCCCAACTTGAGGACCTGCAACAACAAGCTTTATACTACTGTAACTTTTTATTGTCGTAATAAAAAGTTCGATTTTTCCTTGGAAAAAATAAATAAATCTTAATATACATTTAATACTCATCTTGAACTATCATAACTAAATTAAGTCCATGGGCTCACCCTCTTAATACTCCTTACAAGAGGGTTGAAAGGATTAAGCAAGAATTCCAAAACACAAAGAAGCATCATAAGTTATGTTCCTTCGGATAAAAAATTAAATAGCAAAAATGAATCTAAATTAAATGGAAACTCTGAGAAAGAATTCAAAAACACAAAGAAGAGATCTCTCTTTCATATTCTGATGATATTTTCACATTGGGAGGTAAGAAAATCCAAGGCAAGATCTTGGTTAAGGAGGCTTATAACTTCATAGCTCTTGTTCATCGTGCTACTATAGATTGTAGTTGGTTTCACAAAATATGGAAATGGAAATTTCCTAATAAACTCCAATGCTTTGGATGGTTGGTGTGGCAAAATAGGAATCTTACATGGGATAACTTATGCAAGAGAGGCCTATGTGGTCCTGGGAGATGCTACAAGTGTAAATTGGGACTTGAGAGTGTGGAAGAACTATTTCTTTTTTTCTTGTCCATTCATGATATCTATTTGGACTAGTGTTTTGAACAATATACATTTATCTGCATAATGGAATCTTAATTCTATTGAGGCATGTATTCTGGATTGGAGCACTACATATTCATAATATCACACACTTCATTTTTATGTTTTTTGGGGCATTTGGAGATGACGAAATGCTCTAATATTTTAAGATGTTTCTGCATACATTCAATGCAACAATTTGAATATTATTGCCTATTATAATGAAATAGGGCATATTCCGCAAAAGGTTTCTGTGAGACATATTCTTCCAGTTGATATCTGGTCCAAATTTCATGTAGGCTTCTTTGATGGGGCATCATGTAACCAAGCATGTGGTAGTTGTGCATACATTGTTTTAGAGCCAAGTATTTCATATCATTTTTTTTTAAATAATGGTGTTGGATCAAACAATTGAGCTGAGATCATCGCAATATGGAGGCTCTTATTCTATGCTAGGTGGCTATCCATAGTTCTATGAATGTTTATGGAGACTTTAAAGTGGTCTTAGATTGGGTGAAGATGAGATCTTGTTTTGAGACACCTTGGCACATACTGGATTAAACGTATAAGAGTGCTAATTGATTGCTTTCAAGGTTTGAAATTTTCTCATATTTATAGAGAGTAAAATAATGTTGTTGATGCTTTATCGAAGGAATGACAAAGAAAACTATTGAGGGAGATCACTTTCTCTAAATATTCTAATGGTTTTTTACAAATATCTGGAAAAATACATGTTGCATAGCAATAATTTTTTCCAAGATGTATTATGGGAGAGCATAAAATATTTTTTCATTTTTTTTATAAACAAGGGATGAAGGGAAATTTTGGTTAATAGACATGATAAGTGATATATATGTTTTAGTATAATTGGAAAGTTTTTATTTATAAATGTCAAAATGGATGGAAATAACATATTGGGCATTTTTTCTTAACGATGAAAGTGAATGCCTTGATACAGGAAAGGTGAGATTTGGCATATATCATGATAATGTTTATTATGTAAACATATTTTATTAATAGAAGTTGTTATTTTTTTCCTTGTTGAAAAAAAAGTATCATAAATTATGTTCCTTATGCTAAAAAATTAAATAACAAGAGTGAATCTAAATTAAATGGAGACTCTCAACTAGAACAAAAAGATGATCATCTTATCAATGCTTCCTTTGAGAATTTAGAATAATTAGATGATCTATCGGAAAGGATTTGAAACAATAAGAGGATATCAAATCTAAATTGTTTACTTTGAATTATTAGAAGAATCAACCAAATCAAACAAAAGAAATTAGCAGTGTTATATAGAGTTATAGGAACTTCGAGTAGTCGTTTGAATATTGAATTAGATATAGATTTATATGAAGGGTATTTCTCTATCAATGGAACCATCTCATTATAAAACATTGGTAGAATTAAGCGGTTTTGGACATGCAAAGTGCAAAAGGGGCATCATGAATCTGGGTGATTTTGGCAATGCAGAGTACGAATGAGGTATCATGAATCTGGGTGGTTTTGGAAATGCATAGTGCAAAAGAGGTATCATGATTTTTTCTTTGTAAATGTAAACAACTTAAATTCTCCCTAATGCCTTAATGGCACGTAGCTTTAATTCCTTCAACTTTGTAACCTAAAGGGTCAAAGGGAGGTTCAATCTGAATGGTTTTATGTAATAAACATGTATTGATGGTTAGGTCTTGTAATAGTAATTATGTTCGATTTTAATGGAATATCTCAAGTGGCTATATGTCATGAAATACACACAGGAGGTCACAAAGTCAAATCCTCTAGCAGGTTGCCTTTGTGGTATTATTGGGCCTTGGTGAATGTTGCCACTAGGTTAGGATGCAAAAAATGCAACTAGTTGGTTTACCTTGAGTATTATCCTTAAATAAGAAGCATTTACTAATAATATAAAAATCTAAGGGATATTAATGGTAGGGGATCATTCTCTTATCCAAGGAAAATCAAGAAATAACTTTTAAATGGACACTTGATAGAGTGAAAAATAACTAGGATTTGGATATTTTTTAGGGATTGAAGTTTAACTTGATGCAAGGAAAACTAGGGGTTTAATCATCATTGGTTATTCAATTGTGGTTATCAAAATTATGCACAAATCCTTGCCTCTAAATGACAAAAATTTAGTAAACATTGTTCTGCAAATACAAAGAAAAGTCAATAGGTTTAAATCTACAAAGCATTATAAAATATAAAGATAACTCAATCAAGAAAACCTAACTAATAGCATGGCCTCAAGTTTAGTTTGTGGAGTCCTTAAAATTAAAAAAAATTGTGGATATCAACTTCCTTTGTTAATGATCCTTTATTCCAAAATTTTGAGCAAGCATAAAATCATAGAAAAGTGGCCATTCAAGTGACAAGAGTAATTTACTCGTGGATATCAACATTCAAGGTGCATTATTCCTAGGGTTCCTTCACGCGCTTGTGATTGAATGTGGGAGAAGGTCATTCAAGTGTGAAGATACACACAACTAAGATAGTGATTTTGGAGTGTTACTCTGAAATGTTTGTTGATGTAGCTTAATGGTTTCTTGCGTTATAATGCATTGCTCTATCCCAATCTATATGAATTGTTGTTTTCTTTACCCGTGTCTTGTGGCACAGGTTTTGTGGTAAATTTGAGATCCTTTATTGAGCTTTTGACTTTATTTCAATTAATCTTGTTGGATTTCATGAAACAAGATACACGCATCTAAGATAGTGATTTTGGAGTGCTACTTTGAATTGTTTGTTGATGTAGCTTAATGGTTTTTTGTATTATAATGCATTGCTCTATCCCAATCTATATGAATTATTGTTTTCTTTACCCATGTCTTGTGGCACATGTATAGTAATAAATTTGAGATCCTTTATTGATTTTTTGACTTGATTTCAATTAATCTTGTTGGATTTCATGAAACAAAGTTGTGAATATATTTGACAATTTATGTGAAGCATTACTATCTCAACATTGAAAACTAAATCTATTGTTCGAACACCAAATTATATATTGAATTAGTTATTTCAGACATTAAACAAAGCATTTGTCCAACAAAGGAAAAATCTAATGTGTTATTGTCAAATGGATAGAAAAATTACCATTATTACCTCAAACACAAACTATGTATTGAATTAATTATTACAATAATTAGAAAAACTATGTATTGATACTAATGTACCAATTGAGGTGTAATGTTGCACCTAGCTTTACACCAACAAATTTCCAGCATCAAGCCAAGGTGATAATATTTATTATGCATTAAGATTTGTTAGAATACAACAATTATGTGTGTGCTTTACAACACATGAAGGTTAAAGATTGCATGAACTACAAAGGATGGTACATTATACAACTGAAGGACCAAGGAACGAATAGTAGAATAGTGTAGTATATCTTTGATCAGTCACAACATGGATAAAAGAAGGGAGGATAGTGGAAGAGGAAAGATTAGTTGGATTGTGAGGATAAGCAAACTCTCCTAATTGGATGGATACTCTGAGGAGCTTAAGAGTTGAAATAAGGAGCTTTACAGATGATAATGAAAGGCTTGTCAAAGCACAAGAGAGGCAAGCAGAAGCGAATGTTGTCATATTGTAGATCCTCTCAGAATTTCAAAGGCGAGAGCATCATTAATGGGGAGCTAGTCATAAAAACAGGGAATCCCTTTGGGAGAAGAAGAAAGAACCAATGGGGCAGATGGTAGTGGATCCAGGAAAAGGCACAAATTTTCCAGTGAAGACACTATGAAAGGAGCTACTCTATTGGATAATCTTGAAAGAAACCCTGAACAACAATATAAAAATACTCAAAAAAAAAATATAAAAACGTCATTATCAACAACATCATGATAGAAAGGAGGGAAAAAGACTATATGCCTAAAGAATTTAGGAAGGCCAAGCCTCCTAAATTTAATGATGAAGTGAAGAAATCAGAAGATGCTAAGGCATGGCTCCTTGGGATGAAGTAATTCTTCAAGATCCATATCTATTGAGAGAACATGAAAACAAGGATAACCACTTTCAACTTGAAAGGTAAAGCTGGCATCTAGTGGGAATACTTAAGGAACGTAAAAGGCATAAAAGAAAAAGAGTTTTCCTCGAAGGAATTTGAGCAATATTTCAAGGACAAATATCTATCTAAGAGATACTTTGACAGCAAGGCTAAGGATTTCTATGAGCTCAAATTGGGCCAAATAATAAATGAGGAGAATACCACCAAATTCTTAGAGATTTTAAGGTATGTCCCCTACCTTAGGGAAGAAAAAACAAAGATTCAAAGGTATGTTAGTGGACTGGCACAATCCTTCGAATATAGAATCAAGTTTAATGAGCCTAAGACATTGGAAGATGCAATTTAGAAGCTGAAGTGTTGTTATGAAAATTCAAAACGCAAACCATAATTCATGAGGGATTAGAAGGTGAAAGGTAGCTTGAAATGCAAAGAAAAGTGACATAAGAAAATCTAGAAATACCAAACCATAGGCAAGAGAGAAATAAGACTCCAACTGTCCAAGGTCAACCTCAACAAAGAGGAAATGTAATGTATAGAGATCGTGCTAAGAATCATATGGGAAGATAGAATAAGATCAACACAAGGTATCCATTGAAGTGTTGGACTTGTGGGGAAAATAATTACTAAAAATATTGTCCACAATAGAGGGATTTCAGGTCATGCCTGTACACTGTGCAAGTAGCCTACACAATGGGAGATATGGCCCAAATTTTTCCCAAGATATAAGCAATAATGGATGACAATAGGCAAGCCAACCACCAAGCTTCCATGATTGAATGGAAGGTAATATCTATAATCATATTATTTATGTTTTGATTAACCCTAGATCAAATTACAATTATGTTAGCCCAATACTTGTAGAGCAATGTCAATTGGACAAGGAGGCACATGAGGAATCATGGTTGGTTCAATTAGCAATAGGAACAAACATAAGAGTTGAGTATAGGGTAAGATATTTCCCAATTGAATTAAATGACATTTCAACCATTGTAAATCTTAACATGTTTCCACTGGGAGTGAATAACATAATATATGGTATGGTTGGTTGTACATGCATCACACCAAGGTAGATTGCTTTGAAAATGAAATCAAATGCTTAGATGAGTGTGGAGAAATAAGGGTATTGTATGGAAAGAAAAATTCCATACCAATAAGATTTTTTACAACCATGCAAGCCACGAGTAGATACAATAGAAAATGCACCCTATTTTTTGTGTAAATTTCTAGCAATGTTGAAGCTAACAACAACACTAGGGAAGGAGACAATGACATTTTATTAATATATCCCATTTTGAAACATTTCCAAGATTTCTTTCCTGAAGAAATACTTGGATTTCCTCCTCATAGAGAGGTGGATTTCTCTATTTAATTAATTCCCGGAGCAGCTCCAACATCCAAGGACCCATATCGAATGAGCACTCCATAACTAGTTGAGTTGAAGCTACAACTTAAGGAGATTCTAGGCAAAGGATACATAAGGCCAAGTGTGTATCCATAGGGAGAACCATTGCTATTCATGAAGAAAAAGGATAGAAAAATTAGGTTGTGCATTGATTACAGACAATTGAATAAGGTGACCATCAATAATAGTTATCCCCTACCACAAATTGATGATCTATTCAAGTAGTTAAAGGGAGCAACAATATTCTCCAAGATTAACTTGATATCAGGCTATCTTTAGGTGCACATTAAGTAAGAATATATCTATAAGACAACCTTCAAACAAGGTATTGGAATTATGAGTCTGTGGTAGTTCCCTTTGGGCTTACTAATGCCCCTACAAATTTTATGTGCCTTATGAATAATGTGTTGCACCCTTACTTGGATAAGTCTGTGATAGTGTTTGTTGATGACATTTTGGTTTATTCAAAGACCAAGGAGGAACATGAATAGCATTTGGTCGTAATATTGCAGTTACTAAGATAACACAAGATTTATGCAAAGCTTAATAAATGTGATTTATTTCAATCATAGATCCATTATTTGGGGTACATTATCTAAAAAAAGGGAGTAGAAGTTGATCCAAAGAAGATTAAGGCCATCATGGAATGGCCAAAACCTAAGAATGTGGCTAAAGTTAGGTCCTTCATGGGATTGGAAGGATATTAAAAAATATTTATTAATTCCAATATTGGTTGTCCAATTATTGCCTTTCCAAGAAAGAGGAATAATTTTAAACGAACAACTCATTGTGCAACAAACTTTGATCAACTAAAATAGTTATTAACCAATGCATAGTGCCTACAATTAGGGACTTGGTGGAGTTTGATGTAGGAAAGCCAAGTGGTTTGTTATGAATCTGTCTATCAGACTTGTGACTACCCATAAAGCTCAAGAGGGATAAATTTTTATGTGTGTGTGTGTGTATTGAATGGGCTAGATTGAGCCTTGTAGAAAGATCAAGATGGATGGTGTTAAATCCCAGTAAGTGTGCATCTAATCGAAATCTCAGGAGGGATAGCCTCAAATGGCTTACATATATTCCTATATATGATTATAAATTGTGCGATGAAGGTTGCGAAAATAAACTTTGTATGTGCATTAATAGTTAAGCGTTGAGGGAGAAAAAGTATATACCATATGCATATGCACACGTTGTAGGGATGAAAGTTAAGGCCCAGAGGAGTAGAAAGATGATTGTGTTTAAGAATTGTGTGACCAAGCCAATATCCAATCACAAAGGTGGAAATATTTGAGAGGAAGTAAAGTGAAAGTACGAGCACTATCCATGTGTCCTATAATTTCAACTTTGGATATTTTGAAGGGAGACCGAAGGAAAAATTTTGGGATTTTAATCTGAGGGTGACTTGGGATGTGGGGCATGTTAGTAATTGATTGACATAATAATGCTATAAAAACCTAAAACTCTTATAACATGGAAAATTTTATTTTATCGTGTGGAGGACTAGGTAGGACTCACGCCCAACATGGAAGGTCACGTGGTCTCGGAGCCATGTGGTGTCTAAAGAGTGGGACATGTGTCAACCAATTTTTAGGTTTGAGGGGCCCAAGTAGCCTTAAAGCAAGTGACAGATGGCATGTTTGGATTGGAACCACGTGGAGGGTGACATCATCCTGACACTTTGTCCCCAGTGATTTCTCGAGGAGTTAGGTGCAACCTTGATGGGATATTATCCTCGGTGTGATGTAGAGTGGAACCCACATTCAAAGGAATGGACGAATGTGGAAAAAGTGATTGGTTCAATCATGTTGGGGTGGAAATAGACATGGAAAGTTTCCATGTAACTGTAGTAGAGATGAATGGAGGCACGATTAACACAGGTTGAGAAGATGCAACGTGGTGGAGTCATGCGAGAAGTTGTACGAATAACAAAGTAGCACGTGGAGGAGGGTCCACAAGGGAATCCATGTAAGCCTAGAAGGATTGTCCCCATAGTTTCGATAAGGAACAATCTAAGGAATTTCCAGGATTTTATTTTTAGGGTGATGTGGCCATAGAGGGTTCTGAATCCACACACACACACAATGCATGCACATATATATAATATAAATGCTATATGACGGACTAGGCATGCTATGGGATCTGTTGATACACGACTTTAGTATGAATGGGTCAAAAAATAATGTAACACTACCAAGTCGTAGAGTGGTGGTTGAATCATGTAGCCACATGGGCACCACATGGTAGGTCAAAAATGATGTGGCATCATCTAATAGGCTAGTTTTTAAATCGCCATATGTCTTGATCTGGGAGTTGAATCAACATAAATTTTATATCGTTGGAAAGGTATTTACGAGATAGACACACAATGTCATTCATTTTGTGTTTTCGAGAATGTCAAAAAAGTTTAAAAAATTTAGACACCATTTCCATAACTGGACCTTGGAGGTTGGCTGAGTTTAGTAAATGTCTACTTCTACCCTTAGTAGGGGCTAGGGATATTAGGGGTTATGTTATAGGATCTATCAAGCACCAAGAAGGATCAAATGTCTCAATTGCAGGACATTAGATAAACCAACATTCCCCGTGTGTTTCGCGACATGGACTAGCCACCTCTCGTGGATCATTATCTTTGGAGATACAATAATTGACTAACACCTATGGGTTTTGATCTAAGGGAAATCATGATTCCCAACAAGTGGTATCAGAGCATAGGTCACGAGTTTGATACACACCTGACTCGCATTGGAGGAATATTGTTGGACATTGGATAAACCAACACTCCCCTTGTGTTTCATGACATGGACTAACTGCCTCTTATGGATCCGTATCTATGGCGATGCGACCATTGACTAACACTTGTGGGTTTTTATCTAACAGCAATCGTGATTCCCAACATCAAGATGGAAACTTATTTTTTGAGTGTGTTGTAGCTCCCAGATATAGTCTTGGATTGCTTACAAGACTAGTGCCAGGGAACATCTAAATTTGAAGTGTCTCAAATGATTCTCAGTAAAGGGAGACCTCACATAAATTGTATATGTATATATAATAGGTTGATTCATTCACCTAAAGGAGTAAGACATGAATTTCTGTTACTTCTTCACATATACAAATCTCATAAATATGCATAAAACAGTGGAGGCCAAGTAGTTCAAGGACTTACAGTTTAATAAGCTTTTCTAGAGCAATGATAGAGGATAAGGAGAAGGACAAAATCATCATATGGAGCTTACAAATCAAGAATTCTATGCTTAACACATAGAGATTACAACTTTAAGAATTCCTGCACTTATTTGAGTTACAGGTATATATATTGGGTGAAGGAGGGACTGAATGCTATGGTTCATGTAGCACGGATTTAAAGATATAATTTCAATGACTCATCAGGCACATGCATTAACAATGTTGATACAAATGAATCTGTGATATAGTTATAGGCACTTGCATTAACATATCGATAAAAATGAATCTGTAAGGAAGCTTGAAATACCTCTAGAAGCTATAATTGCATGAATTCATAGAAGAAACATGAACATAAAATGGGTTTTAACAGGGGGATAACATAATATAATACTTGAAGGGGGAATCACCACCATTTCATTGATATTTTGAAAAATCGGTATTACAAAGCCATATAGTGTGAAAATAACATGTAGTGTTTTCTTTAGAATTTCTAAACCTTTTTAAAGTCTTGCTTCCTCCTATTTATCAGGAGAGGAGGAGCATTGAACATTCATTACATCAAAAATATCTTCAACCAATTCTAAGATGTTAGATTGACTAGCTATCTTGGTTGGGGATGACTCTGTGGCCCAAAAATATTATAGAATTAATGGCCTCATTGAAAGGAGGCAAATTGTAGGACATCAAATAAGTAAACAGTAAAAAAGAATCATTAATAAACTATCTTAGTGCCCATCCCTGTAATTTATTTTGCTTCAGGTTGCAGTGGGCTCATAGTATGGTCTCTTGTGCTGCTCAGTCGACTCTCGTCATTTCTGCCTTTACTGCTCGAGCCATTCATTATTTAAAGCTAGGAGTGGGCACCGTCCACTTCATGTCGCAGTACTGAAACATAGGATCCTTGGGTATTACTTCATCTCTCTCCGTTAAGGGACACCATGCCTAAAAATTGAATCCTCCAGAGCTACCAAGTCTCTTTTCACTCTTGTCAGCGTCGATCTTGATTTCGTGTCACAATGGGCTTTTCAGAATCAGCCCATTTCGGTTTTGAATGCACCACTTGTTTCCCTTAAAGCCACAGTTGTGAACACATCACGTCTTTAAAGCCCTGATATACCTGGTGATGCTCTCTTGGTGGCAATATGGAGGAATTTCCCATGCTGCCCTTTTTGCTGTAAAAAAATGTTGTGAAATAGACGAATCTCGATCCCCCTTAGCCCCTTTCACTTTGGCTCCTTTTCGTAGCTTTCTTCAAATGACTAGGGGTTGGAATCAATCGCTTAGCCTAAAGGTGCTAGAGCCATTAAACTAATTTCCAGGGGGATTTTTCCTTTGTTATAAGAAAGCTTGCATTTCGGTGGTTTCCGATGCTTTCCCTTTATATTTCCTCTAGACTCCTGTGATCGCCGATATGTGGGGTCAGGCCCACAAAAAGCATTGTATATCGCAATCAGGAGAAGAAGCCTCTTTACCTTTATTTATTGCGCTAGGTAACTCATCTAGACGTGAAAAATTTATAGGTCGGATCGCATAACATATTGCATTTGGGAGGATCTCGCATATCGAAATCATAACATTATAAGGGACTACCACTGAGAGTTGATCAATTTGATGCCTTGGATTGGATTGTATGTTATTAAGAATCTCATAGATGGTGGCACGGTGCAAGTAAAATTGAATGGAGAACTCTTCCCGGGAAAGGTAAACGGTAGTGAAGTTAAATGGCAAACTCTTCCCATTTGACTAGCCACAGGAAGCATAGTATTAATGCTCTAGGCAGTTGAAAGGAGGCGCAGGACTATAAACTACTCTGCCTAGGAGCTGCGCAATGACAGGATTGCACACAGGAGCGAAGTATCGCAAGATCTGCGACAATGCAAGGGTAGCTATGCTGCCGCGTAGGTTGGTTGGAAAGTGACCATTATAGTCACTATTCACGATGTGATGCTTGGTTTGAGACCAAATGGAGTGAGCAGAAGGTAGTTAAGATAGACTTTATGGGATAGATTTGGGAAAATCTACTGCCAAGGGAGAATTAATGGATCGGATTTGGGGGGAACGGTCGAATTCAAATTCAAAAGGCGCTATAAATTGCAAAGGTCTACCCAGCAAACAACACTTGGCCATTTGAGAATTCAGCTATCGAGCGCCCAGAGATTTCTGAACCCAGGCGTATTGGAGTTAAATGCGTTGTTTGAACACCTAACTGTGCAGTTGAGATATTTCTGGAATAGTTAGATGGCAGTGTTTGAAGAAGTTAGGGGTATCAGAGAGATGACCGCTGAAGAGGCTGCGCAAGCCATAACAATAGATGATGCCCCTGAGAGTGTCGGGATAGTCACAGAGATCCCTAAATCAACACGCACACTGAGACCCAAGAAAGATAAGCAGCCCACGTTCTCGTGCATGTGTCCCCTAGAAACCCGCTGCGAATTAAACTGACCATGGAGGAAAAGGGGAAGGCAGTTAATTTGGAAACCGATGAGAAAGAGGAAGACCTTGAGGACATCCTGATAGAAGAGGAGGAGGATGAAGACATGGAGGAAGAAACCGAGGGCGTGGACCTACTAACTAGGCTGCTCACATATGTTCCTCCATAGAAGGGGAAGGCAAGGGTGCCCAAGGACCTAGATGAGAGCAAGAGCTCTCTACAGACTCCACTGCTACCTGATGATATCATTTTTTAAGGAGCGCACTTGGGACGAGTGTTGGGTTTAAAGTTTGAAGACCAGGATCTCGCAGACCATGAAAAATTCCAAACTTGGCAACTACACAGCTCATGAGGCCGAAGAAAAACATTGCGACGAGAGTCATAGAATTGGAACCACACAAGTGGTTGCGCAAAGTAGAGAAAGCGGGGTTGTTAAACCTGCTCTAGGTACCTCATTACCATCGTGCCCCAGTAACTATTTTCATCATCAGGCAGTTGCTCTGCCTAGTGCATAATGGGCGTTTGTGGCTGGAGGAGCCCATCCCCATCACGGACCACCTAATTCATAGAATTACCCAACTTCCTTGCAAAGGGGAGGACCCAGTGAGCATATCCGATGGTAAAAGTGATGACTTGGCCATCGCAGAGGCCATGAAAAAGAAATTCAAGCTAGAGAAGAAGAAGAGAGGATACGCGATCTCCAATATCAATAACACTGCGGTCCGAGTTACGACACAGATACTGGCTGGAAAGGTGATGCAGAAGTGTTGCATGGATGAGGTGCCCGCGCTGGTGGTTGCACTTGTTGCACAGTGCGCAGAGGGGGTCCAGTTTAACTAGTCTGAGTACTTGTGCAAGGAGTTCCTGGAGAATTGTCGCAAGGCACAGGAACAAGTGAAGACCTTCCACTATGCATGGCTTCTACTGTCCATAGTGTTGGTGGCTTGGGAATTGCCTGAGGACAGCTAGTTCCCCACAATCGTGTAGGATCTTCTAGAGGCAACGAAGTACGCTTTGCTATGGGAAACTAAAGATGCGCAGAGGATCCGAGATAGTAAGATATTATGGGTCTTCATGGAGACGAACATCAGAATGGAGATTAACTACAAGCCGCGGTTATCGCCCACTGTCTAAAATAGTCTACAAAGCTTCACGGAGTTCAAGGCGGACTTCCATCACGTCTATATCAGGGAGCGCAAGGACCCCATGAAGAAGTGGAATGAGCTACCATACCTGGCCACGAACGTTGTTATATTCGTCGTGCTTGAGTCATGTCCACCGGAGTAGCGCACTCCGGCCAGCTCCGAGTTGGAATTGGAGAAGTTTGCAGCACAAAGGAAGAAGGAGGAGGCAAAACTGTAGATGGCGCAGTTGGCAAAGAAAATAAGAAAAGAGGCAGCAATAGCAAAGGCGCAGGAGGTGTGGGATGCTGCAAAGGCAGCAACAGAACAGCAGAAAGCAGCAGCAGAACAACAGAAAGCAGCAGCAGAACAACAAGAGGTAGTTGCAGAACAACAGCATACAACAGAGAAGGAGCGCGAGGGCCAGAAGTCACCTTCACCTAAACAAGAGACAGAGACAGAGGAAGGTGGCGCAGACCCACAAACAGCATCTACACAATTGAAGCACCAACGTCCGAGAGAGTAGGTAAGGCCACAGAAGAAGTCCAAAGCCTCCAAGACTTCTTTCGACCCGATCACCCTCACTGAGGGGGATCTGCATGACATAGGGGAGACATTGCGCGACGTCACCACGGAGGCCCTCTAGCAGTTCACGGAGGGAAATCAGATGGTATTGGGGGCCCTCCAGGAACAAACACAGGAGTTGCAGGTGCGCACTCCTCAAGATGGTACTCTGTCGACCAGCCTCGCAGTAGGAATGACCCTGGCTGAGGAAATGTTGCGTGCCTGCATCACCAACACCGTAGTGCTGCCAGAGGGCGCACTGGTTACCAAAAATGAGGCCGACAGGCCTACGGTTAGTGCGCTGAAAGGAGTTGGTATCAATATGGATGTGCTCCCTCGGGAGACGCTTTATGTCCTCCAGGACGGAGTGACTATAGAACTGCGGGCTAAGGAGAGTCGTGCGCTATAGGTGATGAGCGAACAACAAATTAACATGGAACAACTGAGCCTACAACACAACGAGGTCGTCACACAGAACAGGCAGATAGTGCAGGTACTTGAAGAAGCCTACCAAATGGTCCGTGAGTTGGCCATCCTAGCAGAGGCACCAGCAGAGGCGCACATCCAGAGGCTAGCAGCAAGGGTGCACGAGGGAAAGGAAAAGATGGCTAAGGTTTAGCTGGAGCTAAACCTTTAGATAGTTGAGTTGCAGTTGAAGGCACAACCTTCAACTCCACCAGAGGTGAGGGAACAACGTGTCAATGCCATCACAATGGGAACAAAGGTAATCAACAGTGTAGTGAAAGACTGCACCAAACTTTTGGAAAAGTCATTCGAGGTCCTCACCACTCTACAGGAGGACCCGAACATACAACGCTTAGAAATAGAGACGCGAGAGCTGCAGCAAAAGTATGATGACATAAAAGGCACCGCGCAGACGATGGCCCTTACACAGAGGCTCGCGCAGATGCAACAGGTAAAAGTGCTTAAGGAGAAAGTGGATGTTGCACGACACAAGGAAGTCGTTCTGAAGGCACGCGTATAACCTTGGATCGATGAGGCATTCATCATTACAACATCAATTGAAGGCAAGCTCACGCATATGCAGGGAACACAGGAGCAGATACAGGGAAGAATTTCAGCTACAGCAATCTCTGAATAGCACATTCAGGAGATACAGCAGGTAGCCGCTCAGTGCGTTGTCGACCTTGCAGCAATTCAAGCAGATTTGGGAGGTCTCCACGCGAAGACCTCCACACCGACAGAGTGACTCGAGGGTGAGTCACGATGTTTATGTTGGGGGCCTGTTGGGTGCGGGACCCCCCAAGGTAAGTTTTGGGGCTTAAAGCCCAGATTTTGACTAAATCTGATGTAAAGACTCCGCATTTTGTGGGCGCAGAGCGCAAAGTTGTAAATGAGTCATAGGGTTGTCCACCCTCATTTTGTAATGTAATGTCGACTTTAGAGATCTACCCATGGTCTGCAGACCATGGGATTGTATAAATAGAGTGATGCTCTAAGTTGTAAATCACTAATGGATGGAATAGTGGAATAGAAGCATAGCAGAAGATCTAAGTGTAGAGTCGAGTATTTTGGGTTGTAAAGTAGGAGAGGGCTCTGCAGCTAAGTGCGTAGAGGCCTAATAGTCTGCAACTAAGTGCGCGGACCCCTGCAGCTAAGTGTGTAGAGGCCTAATAGTCTGCAACTGAGTGCGCGGACCCCTGCAGCTAAGTGCGTAGAGGCCTAATAGTCTGCAACTGAGTGCGCGGATCCCTGCAGTTGATTGCGCAGGGTGAGTTGAGTTTGTAACCGTTGGAGAAATAATAAAGAGAAGTTTCATAACATTTATGTGTATCTTTTTCTTGTTTTGTGCATTAAATGGATTGGGTATAAATTGCATTTCTACTATTTATATGTTGCGCGAACTTATATGATTGAGTTAAATAAGTGACTGTAAGATAAAGTATTTGTTTACGCTAAGCTAACTAACAATTATAAGAAGCTAAGTAAGATCCGCGATGTAACCTGGGGAAATAGCACAGATCATTGCCTTAGCAATGTGAAAGCACCTTAGTCCCTTGTTAGGGCTACGCGAAGGCGATTGTAACAGACCGCGAAAGTCTTGTAGGTCAGGATAGTGCGTGAAGTGACCTGCACGAAGCTATTCACAGTTGGACTAAATCGACACCTCAAATATCTCAAGGGTGTGGAAACTTGGTTCCAGCATCTCCCCATACTGCTTCAGGTGAGACCTCAGTCTGTGCTCTGCGGCTGTTGCCGAAAGGGCCAGTAGTGTAGATATTTGTTTGGCTAATTAACTCTGAACCTAGGTTAGGCCCCAACAAGCCAACATCATGTTCTAAAGCATGGCGTACACAGGAGAGGACTTGCTAAATTTATTTACTATTGGAATGGGCCTCTGGGGCTTTGTGTTTGCTTGACTTTTTATTCTTAGGGTTTTCCTCCCCTAGCTCGACCTCCGTCGCTACTTGGGATTGAGCCACGATCACAGGACTCGCATGTTGGTCAAGTTCTTTCTGATCTGCTAGGAGGCAAAAGCGTTTCCCTGAAGGGTGACTTAGGGTCACTTGAGAGCTTCTAGAGGGGCGGCTAAGGGTCGCTTGAGAGGGCCTTGATGGTCGATTGGGATCTGCTTGAGAAGTGCTTCCCTGGGCTTTGGATGATGGAGTTTTACCTAGAGGAAGGCGCTGCCTCTAAACTGTCGTCCGAGGAGGGAGCCGCCGCAGGAGCTGAGGCTTGCTAAGGGAAATCACGAAATAGGTGCCCATATTCATGGCAGAACCTGCATTTAAACAAAACATGCTCGTAGTTCCGCGGCTAGTACTAGATCTCATCCTGATATTCTATTTCAACCAATTCTAGGAGAGGCCGAGATATGTTCATATACACGTAGATTTATACATACGAATAAAAATGCCTGCGTTTTGTGATCTATGAGACCTGGTCAAAGTCTCATATGGAATTGGTGATGGATTCCAGGATATCCATCTCCTAAAAGTCCTCTGGAAGGGAGTACAGCCGAACCCAGATGGGGGAAACCAAAAATTGTTTCTTTTTTTCGATTATATCAAGGTCCGTAGTATCTTATGAATGAACTAGCACTATTCATAAAATAAGGACCATTGTCCAAGATTTGCTTGCGATAGTCCAAATCTTCAGAGATTACTGTGAAAAAATCCTTGTTTCATAAGCGAAGATCGAAAGGGGTTTTCAGCTACCATTTAATCTAGATCCAACACAAGATATCTGCTTCTTTGGGTCAAATGCCCATGAATTTACAAATCATTGCATGATCCTGTATAAACTGGTGAGATTGCTCGAGGCAATTGTTGGGAATCGCCACTCGTGGACTCTTGGTTACTTTTGGAAGGTGGCGGCCTCGCATGTGCAACTTCCATTGAGCACCTAAGGCCGACAAACTATATGGTTTGTCCTAGTGCTAGCCAGAATTGGACAAAGGATCTGCGGGAGGATGACGTGCGCTAGAGAGGACATATTTGAAGGAGGGGGTAGAGCCCCCTCCTCCAGGAGGCCCCATCGCGAGCTTGCTCAAATTGGAGAAGACGTCAAAGCACGTTAGCGAAGGTGAAGCATGGAGATATGTTGTTGGTGCAAGTTGCAACGATTCGAAACCCTAGTATCTTATTTTCTAATTAAGATTAAATTGTATATAAGAAAAGCAATAAAATTAAAACATTTCCTCTACTTCTCTAATGAAAGAAATATCTCTCACCTAGAAATCAAAACACCATTTCTATATTCTCGAATAAGCTAAGCATTTTCTTTTTGTAACTTTTTCTACTAATCATAGTATTATACGTATTATACATCCAAGAACAAAATTAAAAACCTTAGAAAAAACACTTGAATTAGTGACATTAACAAGTAACTATTTATTTGGTTTCAAACACAACACTCGTAATGAGTACACTTGAGCTAACTTTGATACACCTCATAAAAAATGATCATTTTTTAATTATTTTTAAAAAGTACACATACTTGAAAGCAGAAGGATAATTTATGTGGAAAGCAACAACAACAAACATTGTTATTTTTTTTCCAACTAAGTAACAATATTTATCAAATCAATTCATGTTACTTTGTTTTTATGTTTTTTGAGTTTGGTAAGTTGCTTGCTGAGAGTGTTCTTAATCATTGTGTAAAGATGTTTATTTACAAATAATTAAATAATTATTTGAAATTGTTTTATTAACTATTTAATAAATTATAACTATAGTCTATTTGTTAAATATTTTGAAAGGCTTTTCAGTCTACTTGTTAGTTTAATTTGCTAAGAATATAGTAGGATTTGTTGGAATCACACTCTCCACAATCAAAATGTCACATGGATATGTGGTGAATCCATATATGTAATCAAAAACCCATTGTAAATAATAAAATTTAAGATTTGACCAAAAAAAAGTTAGTCAAATCCCAACCAAAAACTCCAAAACATCTAATCGTTAAACAATTCCCTAAATCACATGTAGTCTTACTTTAATTATATCACTTTGAAATTAGCAAGTTGCTAATTAAAAATGTTCCCAATCATTGCATATAAAGATACATACTTGTACAAATAATTGTCTTTTAATGGAAATTAATCCATGAAAAAATCTTGGATGGAATTTCATTAATGTTGATTTAAAAAACAATTCCCTTTTTTTTGGTTAAGCTTCGTAGATCCTTCTTTTCATCATAATATATGCAAGAAGGTTACAACCACTTAGCCTGGTTAGGTGGTCTCAACCTGCTCGGTGGGAAAACAGGTTTGTTGACCACCTAACCGCATTATACGCCATCCAGTAGCAAAAAATAGTTATTCTATCTATCCAAGCTATATAAACTTGATTATCATGTCCACAGCCATAAGTTGTTTGTCTATATATAAACTACTACAAACTGGAAAGTAAATGTTATCCACATACAAACTTAAGCAAAAAAAAAGACTATGACTTCATCCTTCTAGTTCTCCTTATCGGTCGAGGCCGAGGTAACAGGGGCTGGATCTTTCGCACTAGATCCGGGCAGCTCGGTTGGCAAGAACATGAATGAGAAGTTTTTCTCGATTCGACCCAAGTGGCCATCCTGTTTCTGTAGTTGGAATTGTATCTTTTGAAAGTCCTACTTATAGTCTGGAAATTCATTAATGGCGTTCATCCAGATTTGTTCCATCGCCTTACTAAGAGGCATTTCAACAACCAATACATGTACAGAGTCTATTTGTATTGTGTCTCTCTATCGCGAGTGTGTCCCAGATCAGGACCCAGGACCTTCCACTCTTCCACATCCATTGCCCCCATGTTCGCATGTATGTTGATATCCTCCTCCCACTTGGCGATGAGCTGTTGAATCTCCTCTCTTGTGCCACCCGCATAGGCAATCACTGCTTCTTGGATCAATCTGGCCACTGGTTTCCTCCCATAGCATTTCCCAGCGTTGTTCAGCGTAGCCTCTCCCTCGCTCTCCCGCGGTCTCTTGCTTCTGCCCTTGCCTTTCATTACACAAGCCATTATTGCACTGTCCTAGGGCCTTCTAGCATGTTGCTGACGATGGCCCAGAACAAGCTTCAACGTTTTTTTCCTCTAAGGGGAGTTACCTGCTTCGGGAACAAGCAACCAAGAATTCCAAGCCATTATTTTCATAATCTTCATCAACTAATGGTTCTGCTCATTCATCATTTTTACCCCCCATGCAGCCTATTCAAAGCCCCCGAGTGCAAGAAACCCCCACCCAAGATGCCCTAGACACCCCTACATACCCCCTTCCCTGCGCCAATAATGGCCACGATTTAGGTCATGAATTGCATGGCTGCCCACAGGCCCAGAAGCCAGTCTGAAGGAGCCTCGCTCCTTCTCCCTAGTGCCCCTTATTGGCTGACCTCATCCCCTGTCCCCCTAACTTCGTCTCTGCAATTCTTGACGCTACTCATCTCAGCCTCCCATCTTCTGAGCCCCTTCCTCTACTAGGTATCCCTCCCTGCCTTACGAACCAATCCCCACTCCTGCCACGAACCGAAGCCTGCCTGACCAACTTTCCCAGCATACTAATTCCCCAGTTCCGAAGGATTCCTTCCCTGCACATCCTCCCCCCTACTGACTCCCCTCAGGGCCTTGGTGTCTGCCCTCATGGTCCCCATCCTCCTTAAAGCCCTAGCCTTCATGACTCATTCGAGGACCGATACTGGAATTAACTATAAATCAATTGTCGCTACCTTACCCTTTCCCCTTAGGTTTTCCAAGCATATGAGTAGACAAGGTTCACTCAGCCAACAACCTTCCCTCCCCATCCCTATGATCCCCATACGCGAGAGGAGAATTCCAAAGCGGAGCGAAACTCCCAGCAGACCCCATGCATGAATTTTGCCACCCTTCACCTCCCATCTATTCCCACCACCCCAATTGCTATCTCTCCCCAGCCCCTTGCCCCCATGCAATCCCAATTCAACAAACCAGACATAGGGGAGCATAATGTAGTGTACGCAGAGAACATATCCATTAACTAATGCTTGGGATCGTTGTATCTCTTTGCCTTCTCTAAAATGTTGCGCCACCTTTGTTGTTGTCTCTTCTTCACAATCTCCCTCCTCTCTACTAAGCCTCTTTGTTGTCAACCAACTATGGTGCATGTGAATGGCACCTTCCTTCCGCCATCTTATCTTAATCATGTCGACAACCACTATGCCCTATGCTTCGAGTGTGTGGGAGGTGGTGGCACTACCTTCGGACGTCCTTGTCATAATGACCCTCTTAATGGGTCTGTCAACCACCTCTCACCCCGATCAGGGGTAAAAAGCAATTCCCTTTTAAAACTAAATACATTTTCCAAAATTTAAATAACATAGACTCAAAATTAATTAATTACATACTGCGTTATATGTAGGATTTTTTTTGTCCATCTGCCCTATGTAGTTACACTAAATTAAATTATTTAAATATTTATGTAATTATATATCAAAGACATAAAAATGATTAGAAATTACATTTTCATTTATAATTATTAATATGAAAAATAATATTAAAAATTATTAAGAAAAACATTTTCATTTATATTATTAATATGAAAAAAAAAAAAAAAAAAAAAAAAAAAAAAAAAAAAAAAAAAAAAAAAAATAATTTAATTACAACATGTTTTTTTTTTTTTTTTAACAATATTTAAATTTGAGTAGAATTTTGAAGATTAGTAAATTTAAACTCAAATGCACTAAGATATTGAATTCATTTATACATTCAAAAACATATTTTAAACAATAAAATACACAATCTCATAAAAAAATATTTCTAAGTTTTAACAAAAAATAAAATAAAAGTTTGATATAAACAAAAATAAGTGATTCTTATCTTTCTTTTATTTAAACATTCTCAATTACTTAGTAAAAAATGCACTAGTTATTATTTTTTAATTTATTTTTTAATATTGCAACCCAAAACTCCAAAATATCTAATAGTTACCCTAAATCATATGTCTTCTTACTTTGGTTCTATCACTTTTGAATTAGCAAGTTGTTAATTAAGATTGAATTTCATCATTATCAAAATAAAAAACATTAAAAAATGATTAAGAATAACAAATTTCATTTATAATTAAGTAATATGAAAATAATTCTCTTTTTAATTGTGAAAAAATCTACTTATTTTTCTTTTAATTTTTTTTTGTTGTAAGCATGGTGGGACTACATCTTCATCGTGTCTAATATATCACCTTGATGGGAGCATAGAATTGAACCAGTGACTTCACATCAAGGAGTGTTTTAACAGAGCATCGATGACTTTACATCAAGGAGTGCCTTAACAGAGCACCGGGTCATCATCTATCCAAAACCCATGGACTTTAATTAAACATTCTCAATCTCTTAATATACAATGAGCTAGTTATTAACTTTTTTTCTTAATAACATGTACAACATTATATATTCTATATAATGAACATATTTTGTCAATATTCATCACGTTATATGTAGAAATTAAACTTGGATGAGGAATATTCTATTCCTTCTTCCTAACCGTCCCAAATGACCCCAATTAACATTATTCTTTTGATTTTTATATTATCAACTTAAATTTTAATATTTTAATTTATTAATGTTATTTAATATAAATATCACTTTAATTCATTTTTTTTTTAACTAAAACAAAATAAGGGACGCTGCATGGCAGCTAGTCCCTGTCTTTTTGCAGAAGAGCCCTAAGTGTCGAACAACCCAACCATATAATAAATGCCAAGACAGTCAACCAAAGCCAAATCTAGACCATCGTTAACCCATCAAAATGAGCAAAGGTATAGATTGGAAGGCTACTTCTCTGAACCACCTCCAATTACTAACTTTGTACTCCTGTGAATGATTGCAGAGAAGTTTTTTTTTGGATTTGATCACGAGGATTTTTCCAATTCTTTCTTTGTAAGGCACACAAGCAAACTTGGTCTGCCCACTATGGAAGGTATAGATAATTCACGAAAGGTGACCGTGGTTGAAGGCATTTCCGACTTCACTTACTCCGAAATGTCAGGAAACCCTGAATCCAACAAGTTGACTAGTTTTGAGTCTGGAAAATCAGACTTAAAGTGCTCTGGCTTAAGTTAGTAAAATATAGAATTGAATGTATAATATTTCATTAAATTTAGCACATCTACATGACTGAGACCCCACCAATTCGACACTTCAATTTTTAGGAAGATTATCCCCTTACCTTTCGGAAGTGCCCAACAACGTTTGTCAAATCAACAAGATGGGCAGCTTTACCAAAGAATGGATGAACACGAGTAGCAATGACAACAACCTCAATTTCTTCTTGCTTAAACATTGAACTGGAGAAGACTTCATCTCTAGGCTTCTTTGTAACAGGAAGAGATTCACCAATCAAGGTTGACCTTATGAAAAACACAAGAAACACAATTTCAAAGGAAAAAAAACAAAAAAACAAAAAACAAAACAAAACATTCTTTACAAAAAAACATAAATGCATTACAAAAAACAAAAAAATTCCTCGACTCTATCAAAACAGGAGTATGTATCCCTACATGGATAATTTTCATTCTGAAAAGAGGAACCAATGCTTTAATTGGCATGACATACAATGCTTGTTTAACCATGATAAGTGGTACGCGTGCTCATACCTGGTGAATATTTAAACGAGCATCTGTAGGAACAATATCTCCTAGTTTAATGCTAATAACATCCCCTGGAACTAGAATCGTTGCATCCTTTTCTTGTCATTGCCAATCTCTGAGAACCTAAATAAAAAAAATTGCACTGATTATGGTTGTCGTGATAATGTATAAGCTACATTTTCTAGCTTGCAATCTTCCTTGTTTTGGCTAACTTTGTTTGTTAGAGAGGAGAATCCAGACCTTCGTTTTAGGAGCTAAACGCACCATGAGAGCAGCTGCAAAGTTACCTGCATTGTTCTCTTCTAAGAAGCTAATTGTTGAGTTTATAAACAACAGACAAATGGTTCCAATAAAGTATTGCAAGTCAAGAGGTTCAACCTGCAATTAATTAATTCGTCCAAATTAACAAGATTAAACAACTGAACCAACTAGGATGTAAGAATTTTGCACAAACTTGTCCAATCTTACCCCTCCATTAGCAAGAACAATAGCCATGAGTCCTAACAGATAGGTAGTAAACAACTTTGGCATATTATTATTCAAAATAAAATACCTCTGCTAGGAAGAATGTTATATTTTGACATTTGGATCAATTCTCCTTCATTTTCATTCCTTAATAGCGAAAAAAGAAATTTAAAATTATTAATCCAAGCATCGAATGATGTTGTCAAAAGGCACACGTGAGAATAATACGCACAAAGGCACTGCCAAGCCTATTAAAAGATGTACAAAGAAAAATATATCTTCTAGTTTCCAAGTAAGATAAGGACATTACGATGGATGGAACAATGCAAATTCTGGGGCACCCAAAACTGTTGATTGATTGGGTCAACAATATATACAAGATCCTGAATCTGAGCCTGTAGCTCAAATTTTGAAAATAATACTAAAAATGGTAAACTTAACAACACTTTGAAAATGTAAACTGTTTTGTTGAGCATTATAAATTTGAGATTCTATATGCCAAAATGTTTCTTTTGACCACTATAATCCAAGCAGAGGCCATTGAGATTAAAAAAAGGGATTTTATTTATTTATTTATGAGAAACTACGGAAAAATGGAACAAAATTTTCAGCCCTCAAGAGCCCAGGGTAAGAGTGAATGTGTTTATTTCTTTACAACGAGTTATGGACAAAAATAAGTGTATTGCAACTCGTTACAACGAGTTCGTGAAAAAACTGTATGAGAACATGTGATGTGAGTTGTATGATAAACATCACAACATGATTTTATTTTTCAATTGTTAGTGTCATTTGTCAACTCCCCACCATGAGGCGCTAGATTGACATTGGTTGTGTCAATCAGGTTGATTTCATTTTTTATTTTTTATAATAAATTTTGAATATGTATATTCTGCATTTCATGTAGATTATCAATTCATTTTTTTATTCCATCACCATTATGAATGAAAACACATACTAGCTGCAGTAAATAGTCATGGGTCCTAATTAACCTTTGTGTCGAGGGCCCCACCAAAGTGGGCAATGTCCACGTCAAATATGTGCACACATGGTTTAATCCACATATTTCAAGTATTCGCTCAAAACTCTTTGACCGTTCAAAGAACTTGAAATGAAATCCTTTTACACGTGGATATGTTAACTTAAGCTGAAGAATTATGATTAAATCTTCAGAACCTACATCTTAAGCAAAGCAAACTACCAAAGTGATTAGAATTTTTTCGAAGTCCTTTTACAGACACAGAGCACCTCTTCCTTAACCTTCTACGTTAAAACTATGGATGCTAAAAAAACATGTCACACTATAATTAATATAGACAGTTCCATTTTACTGACACTGGATTCAATGGTGGCATTTTATGGTAGTTAAAGACTATAATGTTCTCTATTTGAGAAAGAAAATGTTGACATTTTCCAGGGCAGTGAACCTCATAGAAAGTATGGGACATTTACGGGTTTCTCCTCTAATTTGTTGAAACCAAAAACTTACAAACAAAGCACTCTTTCTTGAGATGTAAGTCCTACTCTTGAACATCGTAGTTGTTCAAACACCTCATCCAAAGGCACAAATTCTTGAAATGAATCCCCATAAGTACTCTTCAAAACCATGAAATTTTACAACATTTAAAGCACATCGAATCATGAACAGGAATAAAAAATGAATTTACTAAGAAAAATGATCCTTGTACCAGATCAACCATAGTTTTATTGAAATCCTCTTCAATCATAGTCTTATTCTCTTCGGACTCCATGATTCACAAGCAAAAAGCGTTCAACACTCATAGCTTAGATGTCTGGTTGATTGTTGCATTTATCCACCACTTGATTGAGATTGGAATATTTCTTTGCGCCTAAATTACACTTGAAGAGATGCAATGTATGTGAAAGTTATCATTAAAAAAAATTAATAATGAATAAAGTAAAATTAAATTAAAATTTGACTGTGGTGACGCTAATCATGCATGCAACCCAGGTGTCACAGGAATTGATTCCCAAGTTTCTCTCTAGCTGGACACTTTGACAGACCAGAATAATAGTGTCAAGGTGTGTTTCTTGTGCAAGTCCGTGCAAATTGATTCTCCCAACAACCAAAAATGGCAGCAAAGCAAGGAATAAATACATTGTTTAAGAGGCGTTAACGAACGAGCAGGCAGGTGGAGTGGGCGATGAGAAATCAATGCTTTCCTCTTGACTACTCACACTCAAGTTCAATGTTGTTTTCAGTAGCATCTCCTTGGTGGGTGGCTTGCTCTTCTGAGGATTGAGCCTAATGGATGGACAAATTAAGCTCAAGCCATCTTGGCAGTTGAAGCAGAAGATTAAGCGGCAAGCGAGAAATTAGAAGGCCTCTAAAAAAGCTAGCAATGTGACCACCATTATGAGCTTGCAATAATTTCTCATTATATTGATCGAGTGAAAGGAGCAACAGAGCTAACATCCACCATGATATAGAGTCAAATCACTTTATGATTTTTCCTATTCGCGGGAGGAAGCACTACAATATTGATTGTTATAGAGTGCTAACAATCAAGGCTAAGATCGATCGGAAGTGGGTGGGTTCTTACAGAATCAAACTGTGGAAGGAATTAAATGTCCAGATTCAGGGATTTATGGGTTGAGGGAGGACTTGCTCAAAGAGATCTACAATGTGTGCCCAAATGAACCTTCTTCATAAAAGAGCGAAAAACACCAGTAGGGTGTACACCCTCCTCCCACATCTACCCAAGTAACCATGCTAATCGGGGTAAACATGAGATGAGAGGTTACTATGATCAGATTCAACCTGATATGTGACCTTAAGGAAGTGGAATCGACAAAATATCACATACATTCATCCAACATCATCAACAAAACTCTCAGGAGACAAGTCAGCCACTTAGACAGTCTGTCCTTGGGTCCCACTATTGTTCTGGATCTCTTAGGCCATAGTCGCTCTCATGCTATGGGCAAGGGAGCGACTAGAAATCCAAAGTTGCTCTCACGGGCCTGCCTACAAGTGACCAGAGACCCAAGTTTCCAGTTTTGTGCCAGTGACCCCAAGATTTAAGCCACTTTTTCAGGCCCAGAGCCCAGGCCACTACCCATAATGGAATGATAGCTTAGAATCAAGAAAAGTGTAGGGAAATAATGATGCAAAAGCAATTAGATGATCAAGACCTTAACCGGACCCCTACTAGCCATGACAGGCATTTCATCAAACACATCATCAACATGTAACCTACTGGTGTAAACAATAGAATTAAGTGCAGGGATCTCATACTTATTTGAGAATTGATATGAACCATTTTTCCCTCATGTCATTTGTTGCATTATCATCTATTAGGTCATAGATACATTATCCATTCATATACAAGTAAAAACATCATGAGAGCCAAACATAATTGTTGTCATAAAATGTACATATAATCAGCATAATAGGAACAAAAATACCAAAAACATATCAGCCATCAAAATCCATATATATATTAGTACATTTACACAATAAAATCAAGGGAATGAATTTATCATTAATGAATGCAATGGACCAACCGGAGATGGGGCTACCACGTTCCACCCGACCATAGATTGGTTGAGCCAAGTCTCTCTTCAGGCAATCACCCCCGTGCCATATTCCAAGCATGAATGTGGGACTCATAAAACACATCAAAAACACCAATCAACAAGGATTCCACCGGAGTTATCTACCTACACCGTGAGGAACTTCAGCGCCTCCTAATTTCTCAGGCTTTACCATGCATCCACAGTCTGATCCAGGGATCACTAGGCCCTATAATGAGACATACCCTCCAGGATTTACCATGCATTCCATCCCGAAACCACTAGGCCCAACGGAGAGAAGATCCACCTCTTGGCTTTACCGTATATCCTACCATTCACCGGTAAGGATTCCTAGGCCCACCGAGGTAGACAATTTGGCTTTACTGCAACCCACAGTCCATTCAAGGTTTAGTAGGCTAGTGGCTTTGTGAATCCTCAATCCGATTTAGGGACCACTCAGACCATGTGTTTGTCAATTCGGAGATCCACTCCACTTAGCTTCGAATCCAATCCAGCCATCCCACATAAACCGAATGAGAGAACCCATCTTATCAAAGCCATCAGAAAATGGCAAGGCTCGACTGAAAATACCGTCACACCTGGAAAAACCCATGCCATGGTAGAAAAGAAACACATGCAATCCCATGCATGCCAAATCTAGCAAGGAAAATACACATGCAAGTCGATACCTGCAATGAAGTTTGTTTTAGTTGCTTGATCCTGCCTTTCCCTGCCTGATCTTTGCTTCCTCTTGCCTTCCTGTCCTTTCTTTCTCCAATGCCAAAGTGCTCCAAGAAAACTCTAAGTGTCAAAGAGTATGAGAGAGAGAGAGAGAGAGCTCCAACATTGAATTGACAAATGGTTACCAATTGATCCTCATAAGAAATTTTATGAATGAGGCCTCTATTTTCTTCATTTTCCATTATTTTCCTTCATTTTCCTCCTCGCGTGCAACTTGTGACCTTTCACCTCCTTTTCTCCTAATTTCCATTATTTTCATAAATAATTGTGCCAAATTCCATTTTGCCTTTCCAAAGCCTTAGCCATTCCCTTTGCCAATTTCCTCAGCCATAAACAAACAAATGAACACACACTAAGATGTCTTGCCCAACATTTAGCTTGGAATAAGTGTCCCATCGACTGTGGTTATTGTTTTCAACTTTTATTACATGAAATTTTCACCAAGGCTGTTACAGAACCCTCCCCCTTAGGGGACACTATCCTCGGTGTTCAATCACACATATACCTCAGCAACTTGCTGAAAGAAGACATACAGCTCATGGAGCTTTATAACACAACTCGATGTAGTATTTACAATGAAAGATCTTCTCAAGAGAAAAACATCATGACAACATGACAATATACCGCATAGTGGAGTTTTATAACACCACTCATTATGGTCTTTACAATGATCATCTTGCTTAGTACCAATCCACATGACATCATAACATCATGATAACATAACCACATGATAACATAGTAACATAACAACATAATCATAATAACATGACACCCAAACTGCATAATGGAGCTTTATAACATAGCTCGTTATGGTATTTACATCCATACACATGTGTAGATATAGCAACATCATCAAAATATATGTACCAAAACATATGCCAAATCATATAGCAAAACATATATTAAACACCATATCTAAGCATATATCAAAACATCATATAACATATACCAAACCATCATAAAGCATATATTGAACCACAATAAAGCATATACCAACCACCATAAAGCATATGCCAAACCACCATAAGCATATACTAAACCACCATAAAGCAAATACCAAACCACCATAAAGCAAATACCAAACCACCATAATCAAATACCAAACCACCATAAAGTATACACCACACCACCATATCAAAGTTGCTTTGCCTCACCTAGCAAACAAGGAAGGATACATAGCCCGCATCTGATCTGCCATCTCCCATGTAGCTTCATCAAGCCCAAAGTGCTTCCATTGCACTTCAACTTGCTCGATTGCTCAGTTCCAGAGCATGAGCACATTTTTCTGCAATATATACTGAGGCTCTTACTGGAATTCTCCATCTGGTTCCACCTATAATACAAACCAATCAATCACATGATCAACATCCTTAACATACTTCTTAAGAAAAGATACATGGAAAACATCATGGACTTTCAATGTCGAAGGTAGTGCATGTCGATAGGCTACTGGCCCAATCCTCTCAATGATACTAAAGGGTCGACAAAACCGTGGTGCCATCTTGGCACATGATCCAATCCACAAGTTCTTCTTCAGTTTGATGCGCAAGTGCACATGTTTCCCAACGTAGAACTCCTTGAATAACCTGTTCCTATCTGCATAAGTCTTCTGCCTATCATGTAATGCCTTTAGATTCTTCTTGATTACTTGCATTTCTCGTTCCATGTCTGCTAACAGATTTGGTCCAATCAATACGTTGTTAACTGGATCACTCCAACTGATGGGAGCGTTACAACTCCGCCCATTCAATGCCTCAAAAGGACTCATCCTCAATGACTCCTAATAAACGTTATTGTATGTGAACTCTACCAAATGTAGATACTCTTCCCACTTCCATTGTTGATGCATCACATACATCCTTGACATGTCCTCCAATATCTTGTTGACCCTCTCTGTCTGTCCATCTGTCTACGAATGATAAGTTGTGTTGAAGGCCAACTCAGTGCCCAAACCTACAAATAACTCATTTCAACACTTGAAAGTGAACTTTGCATCCTTGTTTAACACAATTTTCTTTGGAACATTGTGTAGTCTAACCACATCTCTAATGAATACCTGTGCCACATTGCTAGCTGAGAATGTAGACTTCATTGGAATGAAGTGTGCAACCTTTTTTAACTTGTCCCCAATGACCATAACAGAATCGTGTTGCTTCATTGTCTTCAACAACCCTGTGATGAAATCCATGGAAATAACTTCCCATTTCCATGTTGGTTTCGCAATCGGCTATAACAATCCACCTAGATTCTTACATTCTGCTTTCACTCGCTGACAATCAAAACACCTCACCACAAATTCTGCTACATCCCTCTTCAAATTCGGCCAATAATAATATCTCTTCATCATTGTTAGTGCCTTCTGATAACTTTGGCAATGCAAATATGGTTTCACATGAAACTCCCTCAAGATCACCTTCGTGAGCTCACTGTTATCTGGTACATATATCCTGTCTCTAAATCTCACCAATCCATCTGTTGTAAGACAATAATCCATACCCTATGCACTTGCACCTGTACCTGTACTGCCACATGTACCTGTACAACTACTTGTACATGTACCTTCACCTATACATGTACCTATAATATCACCTGTACCTGTACCAACACCCTGCTGCAACATGTGAACGATCTCCATATACCTGACATCCTACTGACCTGCGTACAAGATCCTATCTTGTAAGTTTGTCCCATAGGAGCTCATAGCTGCCAAGTGATGTACTTGTACCCATCTATTGAGAGCATCTGCCACCCTATTCTCTTTACCCTTGATGTACCTGATCTCAAAATCAAACTCGTTGATCGTGGCCAACCATCTAGCCTGCCTGGCATTCAAATTCAGTTGGTCAAACAAATACCTCAACCTAATGTGATCACTCATAAGTATGAATATTCTACCAAGAAGATAGTGTCTCCACATCTTCAATGCATGTATACTTGCTGCTAACTCAAGCTAATGTGTTCGATAGTTTTCTTGTGCTTGTTTAGTTTCTAGGACTCATAGCATACTACTTGTCCATCCTGCATAAGGACTCCACCAAGCCCTCTGTTGCAAGCGTCTGTGCATACCACAAACTCTTTGTCTCGATCTACAATCTATAACACGGGTGCATGTGTCAACAACTACTTAAGCTACTCAAAGTTAGCCTCACACTTCTATGTCCATTCAAACTTCTTACCTTTCCTTTGCAATGATGTAATGGGATAGGAAATATGCGAGAAGTTCCCGATGAACCTCTTGTAGTAGCCTACTAGACCCATGAAATATCTCACCTCATCCACACTCTTAGGAGCTACCCACTCCATGATGGCCCTTATTTTCTTTAGATCTACTACAATTCCCTCCTTGGAGACCACATGCCCCAAGTAATGTACCTCAGTTTGAAAGAAACTACACTTGCTAAGCTTAACATACAACTGATGCTCCCTCAACAACTTTAACACTGCTACAAAATGCTCGGCATGTTATTCCTCATTTTTAGAATATACCAGTATATCATCAATGAACACAATAACACACTTATCCAAATATGGACACAACACATTATTCATCAAACACATGAATGTAGTTGGAGCATTAGTTAAGCCAAATGGAACAACAACAAACTCATAATACCCATACCTGGTCATGAACATAGTCTTGTAAATGTCCTCCTCTTTGATGCGTACGTGATGGTATCCAGATCTCAAGTCAATCTTCGAGAACAATACTGCTCCCTTCATCTGATTGGACAAGTCATCAATCCTCGGCAAAAGTATCTGTTCTTGATAGTCACTTTGTTCAACTACTTGCAATCAATGCATAATCTGAGAGTACCATCTTTCTTCCTCACGAACAAGACTGGTGCGCCCCAAGGTGATACACTTGGCCTAATGTATCCCTTGTCCAACATTTCCTTCAACTGCAACTTTTACTCAACCAACTCAGGTGTGCTCATCCTGTAAGGTGCTTTCGATGCTGGAGCTACCCTTGACACTAACTCAATAGAAAATTCTACCTCCCTGTGAGTTGGAAACTATGTAATGTCCTTAGGAAATACATCCTGAAACTACTACAAAACTGGGTACTTGTTCAACACATCTACATCCTCAGCCTCCTTACCCTTATCACTAGAAATGTATAGTGCAAATAGCTTGCATCTTTTTCTACGGCTACACTTTGCTTGCATAGTTGTCACCATCCTAACTGATGCAAATTTCTTCTTACCCTGTAAGACCCTTAGTTCCCCATTGTCATCAACACACTCAATATATTTGTTGTAGCAGTCTACCTTGGTTCTATGAAGATACAACCATACAACCAATCCACGCCCAACAACATACTGTATGATCCCAATGGTAATACATTTAAATGTGTTGTTGTAGGCATACCATTCAAATCAAATGCACAAGCTCTTACCCAATGATGAACTCGCTTCTTTATACCTGTAGCCAATTGTACTAACCAAGATTCTACATGCAATTTCTTATATAAACCACACTTATCCACCAAGTCAGGACTAACATAGCTATAATTAGATCCAGGGTCAATCAAAATAGAAATAACTTGATCATAAAGCTTATCGTCCATCTCAATGATAGATGCCTAATGTTCTGCCTGCCTGTTGTCCACTGTTGCATAAATACATGGAATACTATGACCAACATCCCCAATAGTAAGTGCCTCCTGTGCACTATATATCTTAGGCCTACCACCCTGATGTTGTGGATAATCTTTTCTAAGGTGTTCCTCACCACATGTCCAATATTCCAACCGACTAGTGCCCTCACCTCTATGTTGTTGTTGTTGTTGTTGTTGTGACCCGTGTCCCTGTCTATCTGCATTAAATCTCTTTTGTGGTGTCACATTTTCTTTCCCATCTGCATGTTGAGGCCTTGTTCTCTTAGGCTGCCATTTACCTATACCTTTATCTTTTCCCACCCATCCATGTTGAGATTCATTCTTATACTTTGATTGTTCATATCAATGCTTTGGTTTCCCAATGACTTCCTCAAGTGACCGAGGCTCATCATACTCAATATGATCTCTAAATGCTAATCGAAAACCACTGAAAAACCTTTGAACATTAGCCTTTTCATCAGTAATATATGGTACATACCTTAATAGCTCCAGAAACTTGATCGTGTATTCTTCATCTGTCATTGATCCCATCTTTAGTTCACAAAATTATTTTGCCTTACTGTCGTAGTACCTCTCTAACAAGTACTTCTTCCTGAAAATATTCTTAAACTCCTGCCAACTCAAGTCATGTGTCCTGATGTCTCTGACCCACTTAACATCTTCCCACTAGATGTCTACTTTACCTTTCAAGATGAAGGTAGCTATTCTGGCCTTCATGTTATCTGTGTACTCATGCAACTCAAAGAATTTGTTCATTACAAGTATCCAAGCCTTTGCTTCTTCCAACTTCTTCACGTCTCCATCAAAAGTACGTGGTTCTTCTTTCTTGAATTCATCCAGCAAGTATCCCATATCATTCCTGATGTAAGGATGATAATGATGGCAATCATGACATCTATCAGAACCAGAACTAGAATAGTACTTGTACTCATCGCCCCTCCTATTCGGAGTGTCCAAAAACCTACTATCTCTCACTATGTCATATCTATCCGACCTGTGTCTACCAGGAGACCTACTGCCATATGCCCCATTAGTTCCATCCTCATGTCCATGACTAATCTGAAGTGGCCCTTGTCGCTGCAAGTCTGACAAACTCTAAAGAAGTATAACATTAACCTCTACTTGCTTCTCTTGTGCCTGTATGATCTGGTAATTATCTACCTTACAACTCCTTATCTCTTACTTTAAGCTTCTTAGTGTAACTTCCAAATCGGAAGGGTTCCCAACACCATACTGCCCTTCGGATTCATAGGGAGAGTCTTTGAAGTCAACCATATTGCTAGCCATTTGATATTTCTTCCTATAATGCATAATATGTCAGATAAACCAAATCACAATAAACCAACGTACCTTAGTATAGCTCGGGGAGGATACCTTGTCTGCAAGATCACCAAATGAGTGCTATACACATGTAACATAATCATAACAACATATAGGCATACACAATTGAATGTATCAACACATAATCATCACTCTAGTTAGGGTCTGATCATTAATGCAAGGCCATATCAACAATGCATGCTATGACCTCATGCATGACAACAACCATTACTCCATTGTACACATTGCCACATGCAACTATCGACATGCATAAGCAGTGCCTAACCAACTACACATACACATAAACACATGTAGTTGAACATAAGCAATCAATTATTGTAATCAACCTACAATACTGATACATGTAATCAAAGTATTCAAAATGTAACCTAACATACAAGGATGTAAATAGGTGACATAAAACCAACATGTAAGCGACATATAACCATATGCAACTAGTCACATATTCATGACAAATACATTTCGCAAAATCAATATCAAATTCTCCATGGTAACCATACTACAACCAGAATCAATCATCAAGCAAATGCAACAAGCACATGAAATGCAAGTGTAAGAGACACACATGCAACTGACATGCTTGTGTTACCAACACACATTTCCCATCTAGTCCGAGAGTTGAACCATGCTCTGATACCACTCTGTAACACCCTCGTCCCACAACCACCCAAGTAACCATGTCAATTGGGGTAAACATGAGACAAGAGGTTACTATGATCACATTCGACCTCCTATGTGACCTTAAGGAAGTGGAATCGATGAAACATCAGACACATTCATCCAACATCATCAACAGAACCTTCCGGAGACAAGTCAACCACTTAGACATTCTGTCCTTGGGTCCCACTATTGTTATGTATCTCTTAAACCATAGTTGCTCTCATGCTATGGGCAAGGAAGTGACCAACAACCCAAAGTCGCTCTCACAGGCTTGCCTGCTAGCGACTAGAGTCCTAAGTTGCAAGTTTTATCCCAACGACCCTGGGATGTAAGCCACCTTTTCAGGCCCAGAGCCCAGGCCACTGCCCACAATGGAATGATAACTTAGAATCAGGAAAAGTACAAGGAAACAATGATGCAAAAGCAATGAGTTGATCAAGACCTTAACCAGACCCCTACTAGCCATGACAGACATTTAGTCAAACACATCATCAACATGTAACCTACATCTGTAAACTACATAATTAAGTGTAGGGATCTCATACTTATCTGAGAATCGCTATGAACCATTTTCCCCTCATGTCATTTGCTACATTATCATCTATTAGGTCATCGACACATTATCCATTCATATAACAAGTAAAACACATGCTGAGAAGCAAACTTAGTTGCTGTCATAAAATGTACATATAACCAGCATAATAGGAACATAAATACCATAAACATATCAACCATAAAAATCCACATATACATTAGTACATTTACACAAGAAAATCAAGGGAATGAATTTCTCATTAATGAATGCAATGGACCAACCAGAGATGGGACTACCACGTTCCACCCAACCATAGATTGGATGAGCTAAGTCTCTCTTCAGCCAATCACCCCTGTGCCATATTCCAAGCATGAATGTGAGACTCATAGAGCACATAAAAATCACCAATCAACATGGATGCCACCAGAGTTCTCCACCCACATAGTGAGCAATTTGAGTACCTCCTAGTCTCTCAGGCTTTACTGTGCATCCACAGTCTGATCTGGGGATCACTAGGCCCTATAATGAGACATACCCTCCAGGGTTTACTGTGCATTCCATTCCGGAACCACTATGCCAAACGGAGAGAAAATCCACATCTTGGCTTTACTGTATAACTCGCCATTCACTGACAAGGATTCCCAGGCCCACTAAGGCACACAATCTAGCTTTATCGCAACCCACAGTTAGGTTTAGGGGTTATTAGGCCAATGGCTTCATGAATCCTTAGTTTGGTTCAGGGACCACTCAAACCATGTGTTTGTCAATTCAGAGATCCATCCCACTCAACTTTAAATCCAATTTGACCATCCCACAGAAACCGAATGAGATAACCCATCTCATCAAAGCCATTAAGAAATGGCAAGGCCAGGCTGAAAATACTGTCATACCTGGTAAAACGCATGCCATGGTAGAAAAGAAACACATGCAATCCCATGCATGCCAAATCTAGCAAGGAAAATACACATGCAAGTCGATACCTGCAATGAAGCCTGTTGTAGCTGCTTGATCTTGCCTTTCCCTGCTTAATCTTTGCTTCCTCTTGGCTTCTTTGCCTTTTTTTCTCCAATGCCAAAGTGCTCCAAGAAAACTCTAAGTGCTCCAAGAAAAATCTAAGTGTCCAAGAGTATGAGAGAGAGAGAGAGAGAGCTCCAACACTAAACTGACAAAAGGTTACCAACTGATTCTCAAAAGCCTTTTTATGAATGAGGCCTCTATTTTATTCATTTTCCATTATTTTCCTTCATTTTCCTTCTAACATGCAACGTGTGACCTTTCACCTCCTTTTCTCCTAATTTCCATTATTTTTCATAAATAATTGTGCCAAAAATGCCATTTTGCCTTGCCAAAGCCTTGGCCATTTCCATTGCCAATTTCCTTAGCCATAAACAACCAAATGAACACACATTAGGATGTCTTGCCCAACATTCAACTTGGAATAAGTGTCCCATCGACTGTGGTTATTGTTTTCAACTTTTATTACATGGAATTTTCACTAGCACTATTCATAAGGCCTAAGCAAGCGTGATACCGACCCATAAAAGGGGCGAATGTTATTGTTGATGTTCTTCTTAACTATGCATCTTCATCAAGATAACAAGTTCACAAGGAAGGATAACATGTGCCTCATATTACGACAACCACCCTACCATATTACTACAACCGCCCTACCGACTAGAATAGCTAGCATATGCCCGAGGGAGAACAAACGAGGGAAGCACCAAGCACATTTGAACCAGAATCACTTGCATTAATTTCCCCTATTGATGAGGAACCAACATATTAGCGCACGCCTAAGTTGAACCAAAGCATACATAGTCTGTGGTAGGGTTCAACAGATCTAATTGATTTAAAGTCAAGTCCGCAACATCCTTGCTATTTCTAGTATAACTTCAGATCTAATTGACCTTAATGCACTTACGACACAAAGACCTAGAAATAGAAAAGTGTTAGAGCATGAACATTCTACAATATAGGCATGCTATACACACAGGTACAATTTCTTTATCTGCTTGCTAACCATCTGCCTAGTTTCTGCCTGCTATCTTACTTGCTAACCATTTGCTTGGTTTCTGCCTTCCTGCTATCCTACTTGCTAACTGACTGCTTGCTAATCATCTCCATGGTTTCTGCTCAAAAAAATAAAAAAATATTGCTTAAAAAATTAAAAAAATCTTGTTAATGTAGAGCATCGAGGAGGTGAAATCTCGTTGAGTAGGTGTTTATTTTCTTGAGTTGTCTTTGTTTTCTTCTGGTGTGGATAGAGGGCTCAAGTGGAAGTGTATGATGCAGTGCTACCAACTTTCAAATGTATGACACGTGTTTACATGTAAACAAAAGCGGTGGTAGGTGTACATGTAGTGGTGGACAATATAATTTAATGTGGTTCCTCTATTATACTACACAGTCCAAACACAATGTGATAGTTCACCTAACATTTAATGTTTTCAACTAATGCTAGCATTAGTTTACCTCTCTAAAAAATTCTCAAAAATGCTAAAGGTAGCCTCCCCACTTTGAGAAGAAGCCAAATAAAATGACCAAACAAATTTATCTTTAAATTTTTTGAATAAAATTTAATTATCCATCATAGTGATAAACAAAGACTAATATTAACTTATATTTTTCGATTACTAGCCGTCCGTAAGGTGAAGCCGCCACCAACTTTTCGTATCCATGAATTACACATTAAAAAAATAGTTTGAACTAAAATTAAAATAGTTTTATTTTATTTTTGCGAACATACAAATTTTATCGTTAAACATTTCATCCTTACTTCATGACTTTGTGGTTAGACATTCCATCCATACTTCATGGCAAATGGCACCTTATTTTATTTTTTGCGCCCAATATAAATTTAATTATAATATTAAAATTATAAATAAAAATAAACAAAATCTATACGTCTTAAAATAGTTCTGTAACATATATATTTTTCGAGTGTCGGAAACCTCTTTCAACCCTAAACCATACCCTAGCTTTAAACTCTAAACCCTGTAATAGACCCTAGCTTTCCATCCGCTAAACCCTGTGATAAGCCCTAGCTTTCCACCCGCTAAACCCTGTGATAAGCCCTGGTTATCAACCCTAAGAAGCCTCAACTGGATCAGATAATAGCAATCGCAACAAACACTTTCAGTGACAGCAACAATCTTCACTCTTCGGCTCTCTGCTGCAGTTGGCCATAACAACGAGCAAGATGTCGTTCCAACGCGCTTTCGTCTGTCATTCATCAACAGCCAGCGGAATCAGTAAGCGTCTATTCTCATACCATCCTCGTATAAATTCCTTGATTCTATCAAACTTCTCAATTTCTCCTCCTCCTCCGTTCACAATCAGATCTTCTGATATCCATAACTTCGTTTCAAATACCAACTCCCTGCAATCCTTGAGACCTTATATCGTTTCATACAAAACGGTATACTCCACAAAACTGCCTTTCGAAAGGGTACCCCAGCACCGAAATCTCATCATCCAAGCCAATTCTGACAACGCCTCGGAGGACGACTCAGACGACGAAGAGGAGAAGAAGAAGCAGGCCGAGAAACCCAAGGGCGCCGTGGACCCTAAAAAACACAAACCCTTGTTCGATCCCTTCAACAAAAAGCCTGTCATTCAGGAGCCCGACGACCCCACAGACCTGCAGGAGGTCTTCCACAAGATGAGAGAGGACGGCCTAGTTCAACAGGCCGTCAAGATGTTCGACGCCCTCTCCAAGGACGGGCTGACCCACGAGGCCATGAAGCTCTTTGGACAGATGAAGGACAAGTCCAGGATGCCAGATGTCGTTGCACACACTGCCGTCGTGGAGGCCTATGCCAAGGCCGGCAAGCCCAAGGACGCCCTAAAGGTCTTCATGAGAATGCAGGCCTCGGGGTGCTTGCCCAATTCGTATAGCTACTCTGTTCTCATTCAGGGGCTGTGCCAGGGTGGAATGCTTCAGGAGGCAGGAAAATATACGCTTGAGATGCTGGGCTATGGGTGGAAGCCCAATGCTGCCACTTATGTCGCTTTGGTTGATTCCTACTTGAGGGCACAGAAGGCTGATGAGATGCGGCAGCTCCTGGTAAAGCTGAAGGAGAAGGGGTTTGTCGCCGACGACAAAGCAGCTCGGCAGCACATGAAGAGCATGGGTCGGTTCAACAGGGGAGTCATGGATATGCTGTTTGGGCAGTATAAGTAGGTGACGTTGAAAGCTTAGGCCTGTAGTTGTACATCTCTCCGTTGCATTTTGGTATTCTTTCTCTTCTGGTAATAAACTTAGAAGGATTGATGCTCAAAGATTGATGCTCTTGTTTGTTAGGGTTCTCACTGATTATGAGTCTTTTGTCATCTGTCTTGATAAAATGATACGATTTGTCATCTGTCTTGATAAAATGATACGAGTTCTCATTTAGCGTAGGATGAGCAGTGTCTGTGGTTTCATAATGTCCAAACAGAACATTCAAGTTTGATTTGTAATGACATTATGGACTTTTATCTCGTGTCTTGCTTCATCTGTGAAAAATATATTCGATTTCAAGTTAGGCCTAGCATTTCAAGTTTCTGGGGAATTTTCAGGAAAGATATAACTCATTGGAATTGGCAAAACCTTTCTCTGTTCATGTAAGAAGGGGTAGCCTAAGCCTTGAATTCTAGACTTTGGTTCGCTAAGTTGGATGGTACGATGCAACTCTTTTGATTTTTATTTTTTTTGTTGGTTGGTGATTCTCATCGATATTTGCTGGGTAACCAGTTTGGGTAAAGTTGAAATGGGTTCCTTTTGGTGTAGGATGGCCAATTTTTGTGGTTTCATAATGGAAAAACCCAACAGTTTATAATTGCATTAAGGCCTTGCTTATTCCACGAAAAACAGCCATGCCTTGTTGATTTGGAGCTATCTTGGGTAGCTCGGCGAATGGTGCCCATTAAACCTGTAAATATTGTGGTGCCTTTTCACGATTCATGTGGCCTTTCTAAACTACCATTTAGAATGTGTTTTTATGCCTCATTAACCATAATCGTAATTATTCTCAATCACAGCAATTCGACCTTTCATTTGAAGTCCCTGTCCCTGTACTTACGAGCCAAACTTCAGGTATATGCAAAAACTTGCACATACAAGTTAAGTCACTTTGTTCATGGAGTTGACCATGTATGCCAATGTTTTGAATCTTGGTCAGCTGTGCAAGGTACATGCTGTTTATTGATGGCCTGTACCTTTTCACAAGATCCGGATATTTTACTGGTGACTTCTTGGTATATGCTTAGTTTGACACATGCTCACAATGTTTGCACAATAAATTCATTATAGTGGATATCAAATACAGAACCTAAAATAGAGAAAAATGGTACATGCTCACAATGTGCACAATAAGTTCATTATAGTGGATATCAACTACAGAACCTAAAATAGAGGAAAATGGTACATTATACAAAAATAAGAATGCACAATAATTTCACCAACAGTAATTTGTTTAATAAGAAACACATGTTGACAACAAAAATTTGAATGCTTAGCATCCCTCCAATCATATGGCATAAATATTGAGAAAAATAAATCAACTGTTTTTAACTTTAGGTTGAAGTTTTTTCTGGTCAATGGATCTTTCCTATCAACATGGAAGACTTACGCTCACATCACAGTTCCCAGATTTTCAAATTAGTGTAGCAAGTTTACATCTTTATATAATTTATGATTTGATAAATATCTGCTGAAGCACAAATTATACATCAATTTAAATTGATATTTACAGATGGATACTATCAAATTTTGTTTATGAGAACATTGAAGATAACGTGTCACTTTGAACCGATTGTAATTGTGCCAAATGCACATGGGTCTAAAGATTTTAGCATACTGCATGTGTGCTCAATATGCCCTCAAAGTTAAAATTGTTCACATGGGCAACTGAGATCCATAGAATATTAAATTTCTAGTGAGAGGGAATTCAATGCTGAAACTGGTTAGGACTGCATCTTGGGGAAACATTATTAATTTTTCCAATTGACAAGACAAGTTTTCTCTAGTGTCAATATGTGTATGCAATTGATCTATTGGTGATATATTTGTCAGATTTGTGAGGGCCTTATTTGCATTTCAAACAATTGTAGTAGAATGCAACTTTAATGTGGGATGTAGCAACTTTAGCTTTATCATTTAAGTTGTTTTTATGTGTATTGATCAAGTTTCCACTGGTCAGGATATGCATGTTGTTTAGGTTAAATTTGGCCACGGGCATGCATCTTTTCAACATGGTGGTAAGATGCATTCTTTTGGCATATTCCATGTATATCCAATGCCAGAGCAAGAGTGAATGTGCATTCTGAAACTGTTGTGTAGTTTAGACTTCACCTTTGTGGAGCATTGAAGGCATGTCAATGGGCCTGGGATCTTTTAGATTTTGAATGAATGCAAGTCATTGCTTACAAGGAGCAATCTGTTTTAGTTTGTTGTTAGTGGTGTTTAAAAGTTTTACACTTAGTATTTCGTAATCATTTGGGGACTTCCAAAACTATCTCAAAATTTTGAACACTACCTTGTGGTTTATGCAATTGAATTAATAATTATTATATTGTATGTTGTGCCATGGCTATTCTTTTGTAAATTTGAACTGGATATGCTCTATTATACTTCTTAAGCATTTAATAACTTGAGGTGTAATGACATTTGTAATGTTCAATATCTGTGGAATACCTGCACATCTCTTATTCAAGCTTTTTGTTGAGTTGACTCACATAAAACACTACCTTTTTTATGTATCTTTCGCCCAAAAGATCTTGAAGTGGATGGGATGCTTGAAATGATTGTAAGTATTGGACTGGGAGAATATTTTGGGCAGAATCTACAAAAGGCTGCGATTGCTCTCCAATGATGGTGCTCATTTCCCCAAACATTATGGTGTGTAAATTGTACAAGGTCCAAATCCGATTAAACTGACAGAAGTTTCATTTACATGTTATCCAGTATCCACCAATTGTGAAGGTCCCAGAAAACTGTTATAACTGTTATTACAGCCAAATTTGGATCCCTGAAATTTGGGGTGGGTTGTCATACAAGGCCCAGATCTGACTGAATTGTTATGAGTTTAAATTAGAAAGTAACCGAGCAAAATGATGCAAAGGATAATGTAAACATTATCCACCAATTGCACAGGATCCAACAGATTTGAAGTGTTAGTTATTGCCATTCAAATCATCTGGATTCATATACTCATATAGCTTGTCATTATTATACATGATAGTTTAGGATATAATAGTTGTAAAAAGGATTTTACAAATGTCATTGCACCTCAGGTTATTAAATGCTTAATTACAATACAGCATATCCAGTTCAAATTTACAAAAGAATAGCCATTAGCTATTAATTCAATTGCATCAACCACAGGCTAGTGTTCAAAATTTTGAGATAGTTTTGGAAGCCCCAAATGACGATAAAATACAATGTGTAAAACTTTTAAACACCACTTGAAATGGTTGTAAATGTTGAACTGGGGAGAAGATTTCAAGAATCTACAAAAGGCAGTGATTACTGTCTCCAAACATTATGGTGTGTAAATTGTACAAGATCCGGACAGGCTTAAAATGTCAAAAGTTTCAATAACATGTTGTCCACCAATTCAGAAAGTCCCATAAGAAAACTGTGATTACTCATAATAACTCAATACTGCCCAATGCTAGAACTCAGATCCCTGCATTCTGGGGTGGGTTGTCATACAAGGCCCTGATCTGACTGAATTGATATATGAGTTTAAATTAGAAAGTAACCGATCAAAGTGACGCAAAGGAGAATATAAACATTTTCCATCAACTGCAAAGGCTCCAACAGATTTGAAGTGTTAGTTATTGTTAAACTTTTAGAACCCAGCTCCCATTATTTGATTCCCAACAATTAATAAGCAGAATGAATACAAGACCAGATTCCTAACTCATACAAATACAACAGAAGCAAAGATTACTCTCTGAATCACACACACACATACACAAATGTCTGCCCAATCACCAATTTTTCATTCATAAATTAATCACGGAACTTGCTTGGGCTCTCGTACCAAGCATAATGTCCTAGCTGAGAAAATACAATAATGATCACTAGCCTCACTGCATTCTCTCTGAGACCCAGCACATGCTCACTGAGAATCCTATCTCAACCTTGTGCTAATGTTATGTGTCTTAGCATCTGACATTAAGCTCAATTTATAGTTTTCCTAGGCTAATATTGAAGGCCAAAATTAGGATGTCAAGTTAACTAAAGATAACTAATATTACGTTCGTTAACAATCTTATCTTTAGCTTTCTTTACTTTAACTCAAGTACAAGTCATAAGTTTCGCTTGCCTTACATGCACATCACATCAACATGCGTGCAACTCACTTGCACACTTTGCATGTCGAATGCAAACTCCTAATGAGGCAAATCAATGTCTTTCTAGTCAAGGCACAAGACTAGAAGTACCTTCCATGCTACAAAGCTCAACACTCCATCTTAGTGAGGGAGGTACTTTTGGAAGAACCTCCTCCACCTAAATGTCTCCAAGCCCATCTTAGTATTTGTAGCTGCTCCCTCTAACACTGAAGCCTATTTTGCTACCTGATCTAAAACTTGAGTTGAGAACTTGTCACATCCAACCATGCTCTAAGGATATTGCTCTTGTGCATCCATCAATGTCATATCATACTAGTTAGTGCTATTGGCAATACCAAAAGGATCACTCTTCCTTGCCACTTGCTCCCTCTCAACAACTGACATTGATCTTGTATCTAAGATTCCCTTGGATATACCCACAAGTTGTCCCAACAACCTATATGATTGCACTTGTTTGATGCCAAGCACTACAGCGGCATCCAAGGTTGCTTCCTTTGAATATAGAAGCATATGTCCATCTCAAAACAAATATCTATATCCAACATCCTCCAACACTGCCACTGAGAGCATGTGTACCATCAACGTTGGAACAAATAACATCCTTGTCCAGAAAATCTCTTGATTCTAGCTAGAATCTGACAAATCCAACCCTATTAAATGCATGTGTGGTGTTAGCTCCACTAAACACTGCAATTTGAACATTTCTCTGAAATATTGTGGAAGACTGACCTCATCTCCATCATGTGATTGGATGTTTTACTCTTCACTAGCCATAACCCACTGTCTCCATACACAACAATACTACGGCCAGAAACACAAGCAACTAGAGAAAATTCCTTCTTGAATATCTTTATAAAGTCATCAATCTCAATTGATGTTGATGCAACTACTTGATCCTACCACTTCTTGTGTGGACATTGGTTAGTATAGTGACCAATCTTGTGACATGCAAAGCACTTCACTTTCCTCGTGTCCTTGGAAGCAGACCCCCCACTTCTCTTTACTTTTGCCCTCTCCAACAAGAGCAAAATTCTCATTAACATCCTTTCCATCATGTTTGCATGCAGTTTTGGAACGTCTCCTTGTCTCCTCTCGTACGAAGTCATCCCACAATCTATTCCAACTGAACAATTTTTTTCGTGCGACCATACCATCAACAAAGGCATCGCACTTCGGAGGAAAGCCACTCACAGCCTCCACTCACAGCTGATTTGACCAACTCCTCATTTCGGAGGAAAGCCACTCACAGCTGATTTGACCAACTCCTCATTGTCAATCGCTTCCCCAACTCCTACCAAATCATATCTAATTTAAGTGATCTTGGTTAGATATGATGCAACTATGCGAGTTTCAGACAACTTGGCATTTTTCACTTTCTCCTTCAACACCATCCACCTGTTTTGGTTTGTACTACATCTTGGTTAAAGATGCTGACATCTCATAGGCACACTTCTTCCCTGTTACATGATGTATAACATGGTTTTTGATGGAGAACATGGTTTTTGGTGGAGTCTAGGATTATTCTGCTGGCCTTCACATTTATCTTATTAAATGTAGCCAACTAAGTGGGATTTATAGGAATTTTGGCAGTGTTGTCCACGATGTCCCACAACTCTTGCTCTTCAAATAGTGGATTGAACTCTTGCTCTTCAAATAGTAGAACAACCCACTCCTTCCACAGGCTAAAATTTCTTGCCCTGTCCAACTTGTCCTCATAATGTAGCCTAGTAGCTATCTTTGTCAAAGTGATCAACAACTAAATTTTCTCACTCTCTACACATTGCCCAAGCCTGTTGCCTGTTGCCTAGACACTGTTGCAGAATTCCCAAGGATGGTAGGAGCCTTCTTACTCCCTACATAGAAGTCGCCCATGCTGCTCACCCATTTTGAAATATAACAACATTTTTTTTGTTTTAATTCTCTTGGAACACTGAAAAGACTATTATCGTTTGCATTTGACTAATCCTATGACTGCATGTTTCTTTGGCCTCGAACTTGTATTGTGTGTGTGTGTGTTTTTTAATTAATTTCGGGCAACTTGAACCTTTGTCCCTAGCGATTGCTCTGCGTTGGTTGCTTCGGCCATCGTCAGCCCCTATTGCCTTAGTTGGTCGTCTCTGCCTCTATGAGTGTTGCTCTGCTATGCCCCAATCTCTGCACGTCCTATCTGCAACCCAATCTTTTCGATCATTGTTGGTTTTCCCCCCAATTGTTGTGTCTCGACCATCCGCAAAAGAAAGTCTATCACCTTGTTGCCCCTCTAATCTCTACGCCGTGTAGATCTGTTGTCTTGGCTTTTCCACGCGTACGTGGTTTTGTCTCGGCTTGAACTCCTTTTTTTTGTCTGCACAGGTCTCTTGTCGATTCGACTTCTGGTGTTGTGCAACGATGTTGTAGTTGCAGCTATACTGACTGGTCGACTGGCTGCCAATTGGCTGATGGCCGATGCTCTGACGGTTGGCTCACTGGTGGCTCGACTGACAACTATTTGGCCATCACCCTTTTTTATTTTTTTTCTCCATGAGCATATCCAGGACATTGATGGTTGCCTTCTTCACCAAGTTCTGATATCTATTCTACTCTTTGCTGACGACGTAGTCCTCCTTTCCTCATCCCTAGAAGGATTACAGAGGCAGCTGGATGCCTTAGCTCTGTTCTGTGACCATCGATAGTTGACGGTCAACCTGGGTAAAACCAAGGTTATGATCTTCAATGGGGTGAAGAAAACCTCAGACCTTCACTTTCTATTCAAAGGGGAGGAGATTGAGATCACTAGCACGTATACTTACTTGGGGGTGCAATTTTCAGGTCCCTGCTTCAATTTGCGACCAACGCTTCAGTCTCTGATCAACAAAGGATATGGATCCTTAGCCCTTCTCGAGAGACAGTGCTTTCGACATCACTTCCAAGACATGTCGTCCAAGATGAGCCTCATGGACACCTTGATTCGTCCCACTGTTCTATATGGCTCAGAGATTTGGGGACAACCTTTACTTGAGTCAAACTGGGCTTTAGCTGAGAGAGTCCAGATTCTTCTTCTCCGCCACATCATTAGGTGCAAACTAGCAGTGCCGCAACACATCATCCTTGCAGAGTTTGGAGCTCAGCCCCTTTCGGCTTGAGACGGTCTTCAAATTGGTTTCATTCTCGCAACACATCATCCTTGCAGAGTTTGGAGCTCAGCCCCTTTCGGCTTGAGACGATCATCAGATTGGTTTCATTCTTGCATCGTGTCCAGGGCTTGACAGACTCGATAAAGAGTAGGGACCGTTATCCTTACTTGGCATAATGCTCTTGTGAGACTATTGCCCGTTCTACCCTCTCAGGCCGAGCTAGATGTTGGTTTACAGGAGTTTCAAACCTCTTAGAGTCAGTGGGAATTCAGTTGGATCGTCTCCCTCCTTTCCGATATTCCTTAGATGATCCTGGTCACCTTTTACCTACTAAACATGAGCTAAACAAGATCATTAGGGAGGACATCTACAGGCAGTTCGTCCAGATCACCTGGGTTAATCCTCCAAGAGGGTTGTGCGCAAAGATGGCCTTCTATGCTAAGCACTTCTTGGAGTTGAGAGACGGGCTCATTATTCGACCCCAGTATACGTTTCACCACTGGATGCATGCTTTTCGCATTCCTGTAGGCCAGTTCATAGTAGGTTCTCATAGACTTCGGGTAGAGACAGACCACTAGGTGGATAGACTAGACAGACTCTGCCAGGTATGTCATTTACAGGAAGTGGAGACCAAGGTGCACTTCATCCTTGGATGCCCTATCTACTACGAGATCAGAGGAAGGTTTCATTGCTTGTTCAAAGATTTTCGGACCCTCGCCGACTTTTTCAGGTACCCCAATCATAGATGTTTGGCCCTATATATGTAGGAGGCTCTTAGGTTCCGAGCGCATATTCTTTAGCCTCCGATCAGACTAGACGCCACATTGAGGATCATGACATTTTTCAGGGTACTACCTTCAAATAGGGGACCAAGAGATCGATTGATACTAGTACGTATCCAGACTCCAGATCAGTGAGGATCCGTGGGACCTCACCTTGCTACACGAGATCTCAGCAGCAGTTCCATCTCAGATCCATTCCTAGGAGACAGACTAGGTCCTCCAGCATTCAGCAGTGTGTGAACCCCCCAAGACATGATTTAGTGGACAGTCTACACTTGCCATCGACGCTTCATTGGGCCAATAGACATTGTTGAGTTTCTTCAGCGTTATTCATTTAGCCTCAAATGTTAGGAGAGATGGGTTTGATCCTCAGACCTATTAGGTCTTTGATCTTCTCCGCTAGAGCCAGCTGTTGATTTACTTCATGTATTGTATCTTTGATTTACTTCATCCATTGTATCTTTTATAGGAGACTGTTTGGTTTGCTTCATGCTTTGCATATACATCAATGTATTCAACAGTCTCTTTGACCTACTTTGTGGTCATTAGTTGGACATAAATATAATTATCTTATCTCCTGAAAAAACGCCCCCCACCCCCTTTTTTTTTTTGTTGTTGTTGTTGTTGTTTTTTTTATTTGTTCCTTTATTTGCCTTCTAACTAAAAAAAATTTGCCTATAAAAGATATTCCTCTTAGCCCTAAAAAAGGCCAACTTTAATTTTTTTTTTACCTATGTGTATGTTCTGAACCAATCTAGCTGCGGCAATCCAATATGAACCCGACTTCCTACAATTTCAAGATCGATTTAAAGTTTTTGCCTTGATAACATGTTAGACTTTCAGAGCCTAGCACCTGATATTTGGTTCCCAACAACTAATTAGCTGAACAAATACATAGCCAGATCCCTAACTCATAAAAATATAGCGGAAGCAAAAATTACTTGATTTAAATCACATACACATACATAGGTTTTTTTTCCAATCACTTGTTCTTTATTAATAACTTAATCATGGAACGAACTTGGTCTCCTATACCAAGGGATAATGGCCCCACTAAGAAAATACAATGCCGATCGTTAGCCTCACTGCATTCTCTCAGACCCAACACAATCATTAGCTTTTTTTCCAATCACTTGTTCTTCATTAATAACTTAATCATGGAACGAACTTGGGCTCCTATACCAAGGGATAATGGCCCCACTAAGAAAATACAATGCCGATCATTAGCCTCACTGCATTCTCTCAGACCCAACACAATCATTAGCCTCACTGCATTCTCTCATACCCAACACACGCTCACTAAGAATCCTCTCTCAATCTTATGCTAATGTTAATGTTATGTGTCTTAGCACTTCACATTAAGCTTAATTTATAATTTTCCAGGCTAAGATTGAAGGCCAAATTTAGGACGTTTATTGCCATTCAAATAATATGGATTCATGTTCATATGTTTTATACACGATAGTTTAGGAAATGATAGTTGTAAAAAGATAAATTTTACAAAATGTCATTGCACCTCGGGTTATAAAACGCTCAAGTACAATACAACATATCCAGAAATAATGCACAACATATCCAGAAATAATGCTAGATTAGGATAGAATAGTTGTAAAAAGGATAAATTTTAAAAATGTCATTGCACCTCATGTTATTAAATGCATGAGTACATCACGTAACATACAACTTGATAACGATTAATTCAATTGCATAAACCACAGGGTAGTGTTCAAAATTTTGAGATAGTTTCGGAAGTCCCCAAATGATGACAAAATACAGAGTATAAACTTTTAAACACCACTTGAAATGGTAGGAAATGTTGGACTGGTAAGAAGATCTGGCCAGAATCTACAAAATGCTGTGATTACTCTCCATTGATGGTGCTCATTTCCCAAACATTATGGTGTGTAAATTGTACAAGGCCCAGGTCCGATTAAAATGACAAATTTCAATTACGTTCTATCCACCAATTGAGAAGGTCCTAGAAAACTGCGATAACTCATTACTGCCCAATGCTAGCACTTAATTCCCTGAATTTTGGGGTGGGTTGTTATACAAGGCCCATATCTGACTGAATTGATATGAGTTTAAATTAGAAAGTAACGGAGCAAAGTGATGCAAGGGATATGAGTTTAAATGACGAAAGTAACCCAGCGAAGTGATGCAAAGGATATGAGTTTAAATTAGAAAGTAACCGAGCAAAGTGATGCAAAGGAGAATGTAAACATTATCCAGCAATTGCAAAGGCTCCAACAGATTTGAAGTTTTAGTTATTGCCATTCAAATAATGTGGATTCATATTCATATAGTGTCTTCTTACTCAGGTGCTATCATTATAACACATGATAGTTTAGGATATAATAGCTGTAAGAAGGATCAATTTTATAAATTTACCTCGGTATTGAATTCCTGGTAAAAATGTATGATAATGTTTATGGATCTGAAGGCATCTCCCTTGTGTATACAGCACACTGTGGGTTTTAAATTGGTGTACGCTTTATCTGTTCCAAGGTTGTGACTGTCAGAGTAAACTAATTTGTGGCAATGTTTTCATGTCAACCGAGAGAGGGTCAAGTTTGCATGTGTCTATGGTTAGTCATTTCAGAAATGGATGTATTGAATTTAACTTTCGGTAAGGTTTTTTGTGGAGAAACAAGTATCTGTTGTGATGTTTGAGGGCCATTTTTGAAAAAATCGTCATAAGTGGTGGCCTGAAAGTTACAATCTTAGTACACTAGTACATTGTTTCCCATCTCTTGCCATTTGACCAACATACCTATAAATGAAGAGAACACATGATTTTGATTGATGCTTGTTTCTCTTTTTCCTAACTATTATATTCCTCTTCTACTTCTCTTTCCTTTTCCTTTTTTTTTTCCCTTTTACTATTGTAATTTCATTTGTGTTTCTTCAGGAGGACGATGGCGTGTTGACACCTGGGTTATTAAACATGCATGTTAGAGCAATGCTAGGATGAGACAACATATGGGAGATAAGAGATAACACTGAGATGTAAACTTTGTTGTGCATTTTGTCGCCTCCTTCAATGTTTCTATTGCTGCAGCTTCTATTTCTTCTATTTTTCCATTCTCCTTTCTTTATGTCTGCTTTGTTTTCTTGTTTTGCATTTTAGGTTAAAAGTTTTCAGTCTTTAGCAGCTAAGGGCTTGAATGAGACTATCAAATAAGGACATCTGGCTGAACCCTTAAGTAAGAATTGCTCCTTACGAGTCAAAACTATTGGCCCACCTTAATCTTGAAAACTTAATTTTCCAAAATACATGGTTCGAGTATGGGTATGTCAGCTTTCTGAGAAAGGGAACTTAGGTTTGTTAAGGAGATTTATTTAAAATTTCAAATATACGCAGAAATTTATGAAAAATTTAAAAACATGATTATTGATTTTATGTAAATCAACAATTTTATAACATCATTTTAGTAAATAATTCTTATATGATATGTCTCTTATTAAATGAATTGACATCGTGAATTGACATCGTGATTCAGAATTTGAGAACTCATTCAACACTGATTCGTTCAACAATCATGCACTGGTTAGAAAACAATATATTTGATAACTATCAGTTGAATGTGACACTTCACCACCTCACCTTTATTGCTGTCACAAATTTGTAGACAAAAAATGCCAAAATTATTTCATTGTCAGATTGTTTTTATAAAATTTCCTTTTAGACCATCAATTAAACTAATAAATTCAAAACAAAATATCACTGCAAATAAATTCAACTAATGTGACAGATTTGTTTATTAACACCATTGTAAAATTCATTCTTGCTAAATAAACAATTCAACCATCACACCACAAGCAAAAATGACATAGCAAACAAACCCAACCAATATATTTTGATCTGTTTTATTAATCTGACCTGGAATTAAGTGTTGGAGCAACCTTTTGAGTTACATAAATAGATTTTTGGAAGCCCATAAACATCGATGGCTAATGGCTCGATTGACTGGGAAAATAGGAGAAGAT